>CAUDMG010002508.1:572500-580000 GCA_958450375.1 Homarus gammarus
AAAAAACAGAAAAAAATGATACTTGTGAAATATAGAGGTGTGGGGTTACGAGCAGTTCTAATAATAATAATAATAATAATTAACGGTTTATTGAAGGAGCTTGGCAGCCAGAAGGCTGAAAATATACAGTTACATATTTGGGGAGTGGGTTACGAATTACAAATAATATACAAGTAACATAAGTGACACAAATAAGACATATAATAACTTGGATGGGGAAAAGCTCAAACTACAGTTCAATTCAACATAGTGACAGTGTTACAGTATTACAAGTTGTTGATAATTTTTACAATGGTTGGGACTGGACTGTGTGTGTGTGTGTGTGTGTGTGTGTGTGTGTGTGTGTGTGCATTAAACAGACTTTAACTTCAATTACTATTCCTTCGGTACATAAAGTCATGAAGCAGTAAATAACTCGCCCAGACAAGCAAACAGTCGCAGTGTTAAGGGCCATCCACATGACGTAAGCCGTGATGCGCATGGTGTTTCTTTATCTTTGCAAGTTTCTTTTTTTTTACACAACATAAAGCCACCACAGTCTCCTGTACCCGAGCGTCCATACTCTCTCTCTCTCTTTCCTGTGCAAGTTAGTGACTAGTTTGGGTATTGTAGGCTGCCAGTGTGGACGCTCTTCCTCCTTTGCATCACCGCGCGAATCAGTTTTTTTTTTTTTTAGTTTAACAAATTTATTGACAAAGCTTGTAGTACAGTTTGCCTATTCTGAGTAATTCAGTCAGGTCTTGACACTGAGGGTGGTATCACTTCTCACTACCACGCAGGACAGAGGTTCACACACAAAGAAATGCATCATATTCATTGACAGTATATATATATATATATATATATATATATATATATATATATATATATATATATATATATATATATATATATATATTATATATATATATATATATATATATATATATATATATATATATATATATATATATATATAGGTCAGATTCATGTGGGTAATGTCACTGTTCACTGCCATGCAGGACAGAGGTTCGTACACAGAGGAATGCATCATATTCATTAGCAGTATATATAGGTCAGTGGTTCACAAAAGTCCGCATCACGGCCAGCATTATGAGCCCTAGTGTGGACGGGGCCTAGCATGTTCGCTACTATGGTGTAGCAAGTAGCTGTTGGGTTAATACAGGTTTTGTTGAAAAAGCGAAGGAGAGACAGGTGCCAGGTAGGTAGACACACACACACACACACAGACACACACACACACACACACACACACACACACACACACACACACACACACACACACACACACATTTATCGACACACGTATACACATACACACTAATAACATACACTTATATTTCCAAAATGAAGGTTATATCATCAGCACTCATTTACATATTACACAAAGACCAGCATAAAACCTAACCTAACCAAACACTGAGGCCTTGCTCTACGCGCACAAAAACCCGACCAGAACACAATAAAACACTAACCAAAAAACCCGAGGCCCTGAAACAAACCAGAACCCAGAACAAGAATATTAATTCCTAATGTTATTGTCTGACAGAAACGGCAGGTGATTACAACCAACTTAATAACGTAATTATATTTGCTCGGCGATACGTGCCTCTGAATTAATGACAAGTCTCTCTCTCTCTCTCTCTCTCTCTCTCTCTCTCTCTCTCTCTCTCTCTCTCTCTCTCTTTTGAACCTTGTCTCTGTCTATCTCTCTTTCTCACTTACTTTTAACTCTCTAAATCACTTTGTTGCACTTTCTTTCTCATACTTTTCAAATCTCTCTTAATTTTCTTTGTTTCCTATTGTTCTGTGTTTCCTTTCTCCATCTCTTTCTTTCTGTCTCCCTCTTCCTCTTCCTGCTCCTCCTTCCTCTGTCTCCCCCGTCTTTCTTCCTTTTACCGAATTCCTCTTCCCCTTTCTCTCTCTTTCCTTGTAGTAATCTTCCTCAATCTTCCTCTTCCTCCCAAAGTCTTCATTGATTATTATGCAAACAGCCCTTAATTGCCACGTAAACAGCCCTTAACTACCATGTAAACAACCATTACAAAAAGAACAATTGATTATTATGCAAACAGCCCTTAATTGCCACGCAAACAGCCCTTAACTACCATGTAAACAACCATTACATAAATAACCTTTGATTATTATGCAAACACCCTTTAATTGCCACGTAAACAGCCCTTAATTGCCACGTAAACAGCCCTTAACTATCATGTAAATAGCTCTTAACTACCAAATAAAAAGTCCCTTACTACAGCATAAAAAAGAGTTTGTTACAAAATAAAAAAATCATAAACAAATATCTTACTCTTTCGTCTATTTGAAATTTCTAAATAATAATAATAATAATAATAATAATAATAATAATAATAATAATAATAATAATAATAATAATAATAATAGTAATAATAATAATTCTCAGCATGTATTTCTCTCAAAATTATCCCCAGCATCAAGTTCTCCCAGCAATTCTCAGCATCAAGTTCTCCCAGCAATTCTCAGCATCAAGTTCTCCCAGTAATTCTCAGCATCAAGATCTCTCAGTAATTCTCAGCATCAAGATCTCTCAGTAATTTTCATCATCAAGTTCTCCCAGTAATTTTCAGCATCAAGTTCTCTCAGTAATTCTCAGCATCAAGTTCTCTCAGTAATTCCCAGCATCAAGTTCTCTCAGTAATTCTCAGCATCAATTTCTCTCAGTAATTCCCAGCATCAAGTTCTCTCAGTAATTCTCAGCATCAAGATCTCTCAGTAATTCCCAGCATCAAGTTCTTTCAGTAATTCTCAGCATCAAGTTCTCTCAGTAATTCCCAGCATCAAGTTCTCTCAGCAATTCTCAGCATCAAGTTCTCTCACTAATTGTCAGCATCGTTCTCTCAGTAATTCCCAGCATCAAGTTCTCTCAGTAATTCTCAGCATCAAGTTCTCTCAGTAATTCCCAGCATCAAGTTCTCTCAGTAATTCTCAGCCTCAAGTTCTCTCAGTAATTCCCAGCATCAAGTTCTCCCAGCAACTCTCAGCATCAAGTTCTCCCAATAATTCCCAGCATCAAGTTCTCCCAGCAACTCTCAACATCAAGTTCTCCCAATAATTCCCAGCATCAAGTTCTTTCAGTAATTCTCAGCAGCAGGTTCTCTCAGTAATTCTCATCATCATGTTCTCCCAATAATTCTCAGCATCAAGTTCTCCCAGTAATTCTCAGCATGAAATTCTCTCAGTAAGTCTCAGCATCAAATTCTCTCAGTAATTCTCAGCATCAAGTTCTCTCAGTAATTCTCAGCATCAAGTTCTCCCAGCAATTCTCAGCATCAAGTTCTCCCAGCAATTCTCAGCATCAAGTTCTCCCAGTAATTCTCAGCATCAAGATCTCTCAGTAATTTTCATCATCAAGTTCGCACAGTAATTTTCAGCATCAAGTTCTCTCAGTAATTCTCAGCATCAAGTTCTCTCAGTAATTCCCAGCATCAAGTTCTCTCAGTAATTCTCAGCATCAATTTCTCTCAGTAATTCCCAGCATCAAGTTCTCTCAGTAATTCTCAGCATCAAGATCTCTCAGTAATTCCCAGCATCAAGTTCTTTCAGTAATTCTCAGCATCAAGTTCTCTCAGTAATTCCCAGCATCAAGTTCTCTCAGCAATTCTCAGCATCAAGTTCTCTCACTAATTGTCAGCATCGTTCTCTCAGTAATTCCCAGCATCAAGTTCTCTCAGTAATTCTCAGCATCAAGTTCTCTCAGTAATTCCCAGCATCAAGTTCTCTCAGTAATTCTCAGCCTCAAGTTCTCTCAGTAATTCCCAGCATCAAGTTCTCCCAGCAACTCTCAGCATCAAGTTCTCCCAATAATTCCCAGCATCAAGTTCTCCCAGCAACTCTCAACATCAAGTTCTCCCAATAATTCCCAGCATCAAGTTCTTTCAGTAATTCTCAGCAGCAGGTTCTCTCAGTAATTCTCATCATCATGTTCTCCCAATAATTCTCAGCATCAAGTTCTCCCAATAATTCCCAGCATCAAGTTCTTTCAGTAATTCTCAGCAGCAGGTTCTCTCAGTAATTCTCATCATCAAGTTCTCCCAGCAACTCTCAGCATCAAGTTCTCCCAATAATTCCCAGCATCAAGTTCTCCCAGCAACTCTCAGCATCAAGTTCTCCCAATAATTCCCAGCATCAAGTTCTCCCAGCAACTCTCAACATCAAGTTCTCCCAATAATTCTCAGCATCAAGTTCTCCCAGTAATTCTCAGCATCAAATTCTCTCAGTAATTCTCAGCATCAAATTCTCTCAGTAATTCTCAGCATCAAGTTCTCTCAGTAATTCTCAGCATCAAGTTCTCTCAGTAATTCTCAGCATCAAGTTCTCTCAGTAATTCCCAGCATCAAGTTCTCTCAGTAATTCTCAGCATCAAGTTCTCTCAGTAATTCCCAGCATAAAGTTCTCCCAGCAATTCTCAGCATCAAGTTCTCTCAGTAATTCCCAGCATCAGGTTCTCTCAGTAATTCTCATCATCACGTTCTCCCAGTAATTCCCAGCATCAAGTTCTCTCAGTAATTCCCAGCATCAAGTTCTCTCAGTAATTCCCAGCATCACGTTCTCTCAGTAATTCTCAGCATCAAGTTCTCTCAGTAATTCCCAGCATCAAGTTCTCTCAGTAATTCTCAGCATCAAGTTCTCTCAGTAATTCCCAGCATCACGTTCTCTCAGTAATTCTCAGCATCAAGTTCTCTCAGTAATTCCCAGCATCAAGTTCTCTCAGTAATTCTCAGCATCAAGTTCTCTCAGTAATTCTCAGCATCAAAGTCTCATTCTCTTTTGGACTTTGCCGAATCATTAGCGACCTAGAACACTAAGGGGAGGGGTGAGGGTCAGGGGGAAGGAGAGATGAGGAGAAATAGTGTGGGGAGAGAAATGGGATAGTGTAGGAGAATAGGGAGATGAAGAAGGATACGAGAGAGAGAGAGAGAGAGAGAGAGAGAGAGAGAGAGAGAGAGAGAGAGAGAGACGCCACTAACAGCAACATACAGCTGCCTCGAGCTACACGGGGGACATATTATTGTTATTGACAGTGGCTCTGACTGTCTTAATCTGATATTACCGCTGCCAGAACCCAGGGCTGTGGACCAAGGGTTTAGGGATGGGGGCTGAGGACTCTGGTTGGAGGGCTGGTGACTGTGAGTGAAGGGCTGAGGACTGAGGACTCTGCTTGAAGGGCTGGGGACTGTGAGTGAAGGACTGAAGATTGTGGGTGAAGGGTTGGGGACTATGGGTGAAGGGCTGAGGAATGTGGGTGAAGGGTCTGTGGTTGAACGACTAAGGGCTGAGGACTGAGGGTACTAGATGATGGGCTGAGGGCTAAGGGTTAAGGGCTCTAGTTGAAGGGCTATAGGGTGTGTGGTTAAAGGGCGAATTGGTATGGTTGAGGTGTGGAGGAGTTAAAGTGGCAACATGAGAGATGAAGTGTGACATGTGAGGAGTGAGGAGTGAGGTGCGAGGAGTGGGGAGTGAAGTGTGAGGAGTAGGGAGTGAGGTGTGAGGAGTAGGGAGTGAGTTGAGAGTGGTAAGGAGTGAAGAGTAAGGTCTCATGTGGAGTGGCGTTGAGGAATGAGGGGTGAAGTGTGAGGTATGAGGAGTAAAGAGTGAGATGTGAGGTACGAGGTGTGAGGTGTGAGGTATAAGGAGTAAGGAGTGAGATGTGAGGTACGAGGGGTGAGGTGTGAGGTATAAGGAGTAAGGAGTGAGATGTGAGGTACGAGGGGTGAGGTGTGAGGAGTTAGGAAGTGAGGTGTGAGGTACGAGGGGTGAGGTGTGAGGTATGAGGAGTAAGGAGTGAGATGTGAGGTACGAGGTGTGAGGTGTGAGGTATAAGGAGTAAAGAGTGAGATGTGAGGTACGAGGTGTGAGGTGTGAGGTATAAGGAGTAAGGAGTGAGATGTAAGGTACGAGGGGTGACGTATGAGGAGTTAGGAAGTGAGGTGTGAGGTACGAGGGGTGAGGTGTGAGATATGAGGAGTAAGGAGTGAGATGTGAGGTACGAGGTGTGAGGTATAAGGAGTAAGGACGTGAGGTGTGAGGTACGAGGGGTGAGGTGTGACATATGAGGAGTAAGGAGTGAGATGTGAGGTACGAGGGGTGAGGTGTGAGGTATAAGGAGTAAGGAGTGAGGTGTGAGGTACGAGGGGTGAGGTGTGAGATATGAGGAGTAAGGAGTGAGATGTGAGGTACGAGGTGAGTATAAGGAGTAGACTGAGGTGTGAGGTACGAGGGGTGAGGTGTGAGGTATGAGGAGTAAGGAGTGAGATGTGAGGTACGAGGGGTAAGGTGTGAGGTATAAGGAGTAAGGAGTGAGATGTAAGGTACGAGGGGTGAGGTATGAGGAGTTAGGAAGTGAGGTGTGAGGTATAAGGAGTAAGGAAGTGAGGTGTGAGGTACGAGGGGTGAGGTGTGAGATATGAGGAGTAAGGAGTGAGATGTGAGGTACGAGGTGTGAGGTATAAGGAGTAAGGAAGTGAGGTATGAGGTACGAGGGGTGAGGTGTGAGGTATAAGGAGTAAGGAAGTGAGGTGTGAGATATGAGGAATGAGTAGTGAGGTAGCCCGAGGAGCGCCAGCAAAAGGGATGAGGTATGGGGTACAGCAGGCGGGGCCCCGGGCTACCTGATAAGGCAGGTGCTGAGGACGAGGGCACTGTCAACATTTATTCCAGACTGAAAGGGGTGGTAGGGGGTGGTAGGAAGGGGTGGTAGGGGGTGGTAGGAAGGGGTGGTAGGGGGTGCTAGGAAGGGGTGGTAGGGGGTGCTAGGAAGGGGTGGTAGGGGGTGCTAGGAAGGGGTGGTAGGGGGTACTAGGAAGGGGTGGTAGGGGGTGCTAGGAAGGGGTAGTAGGGGTGCTAGGAAGGGGTGGTAGGGGTTGCTAGGAAGGGGTGGTAGGGGGTGCTAGGAAGGGGTGGTAGGGGGTGCTAGGAAGGGGTGGTAGGGGATGCTAGGAAGAGGTAATAGGGGTGCTAGGAAGGGGTGGTAGGGGGTGCTAGGAAGGGGTGGTAGGGGGGTGCTAGGAAGGGGTGGTAGGGGGGTGCTAGGAAGGGGTGGCAGGGGGTGCTAGGAAGGGGTAGTAGGGGTGCTAGGAAGGGGTGGTAGGGGATGCTAGGAAGGGGTGGTAGGGGGTGCTAGGAAGGGGTAGTAGGGGTGCTAGGAAGGGGTGGTAGGGGGAGCTAGGAATGGGTGGCAGAGGGTGTTAGGAAAGAGTGGTAGAGGGTGCTAGGAAGGGGTGGCAGAAGATGCTAGGAAAGGGTGAAAACGGAACGAGAACTGAAGAAGGAACTTGAATACATGAGTATAAATGTTACTTGGAACCGACACACACACACACACACACACACACACACACACACACACACACACACACACACCACCAACAACAACAACAACTACAAATGCTTCAAATAACTGCAATATTTTTATTGCAAACGTCGCTCATATAATATGAAATACGTGCAACACAATACCAGAAG
>CAUDMG010002508.1:585000-802500 GCA_958450375.1 Homarus gammarus
TATATATCTGGGTCCAGCTTCCCTGATGTCACCGCCTGTTGCTATCCCTGTCTCAGCCTTCCCACCAATCACCCATCAACATTTTAGTCATGAAATCCGACCAGGAGCTATGACTCAGTCATCACGTTGAGAATGGGAGTGACAAAGTGGAATTAACTTGGTCAATTTACGTCGAGTCGCGCACTACCCCGGACACTAAAGGTTGCACTACTTTGTATAATTCTCTAATTCGCTCCCTCGTGCAGTTTCACCCTTGACCTGTTGTCTGGTTCTTGGCGCATTTGAGATTGTTAGACCAGATCCAAAACGAGAGTTAGGCGGCTCGTACAGAACAAAGAGTTAGTGTTTAACCACTCGCCGATTTTCCAGCCACTGCATCACTAACTGGACGAGGTGGTAGTTAGTTGTTTGGGTATTCTAAGGCGCACCTCCGTTACTCCTCCACGCCTACCTTAATGCCAGGGCTCCCTCGGCACATCCTCATTGTCGACTTATCCACTTAGCAAGAAGGAAAGTGTATGTACTAGCGCCTGTTAACGAGCATCCGGAATCGTTAAGTAGGAAGCTGGTCACATCCTAGTTAGTGTTTTAGAGATGTCAGAAAGTTAAGGTATATTCTTCATACGTATCGAATCCATCCTAACCAAACCAAACTTAACCTAACCTAACCTAACCTAACCTAACCAAACCAAACCAAACACAATGGACCTAACCATAAATGTCGATGCCATCCTAACCTAACCTAAGCTAAACTAGTTTTATCATTAATAATAATACAGTACGCATTAATTATGGTACAATATATTTCTCGTTTGTATTACTTGTGTCTATTATTTGTAACTTAACGAGGTAAGATGAGTGACGTATTCATAACACTTGACCCAATTGTGTACAAGTTTGAGAGAGAGAGAGAGAGAGAGAGAGAGAGAGAGAGAGAGAGAGAGAGAGAGAGAGAGAGAGAGCTATTACACGATCAATGCCCTTCTGACCTTGGCACTGCTCACCTCACACGACAACACACACACACACTATCCACATAAGACCTGTCAACTTATATTACCTCGGCTTGATATCACTCTTCCTGTTTGTCTACAATTTTTCTTTATTGCCTTTTTCCTCATCTCCTCGCACCTGCAACACAAGAGAATCGAAGAAATAGAACTAAATAAAAGATGAATAAAATCCCCCTGTTGACTCGCATACTGTTGTGGGTGTGTTAATTTTTCAGAAAATCTCCACATATGTATACGCCATATTTTAGGGATGTTGTCTATATGTAAGGCTGTGCTTCAATAACTAAGGTCTTTACGTATTCTATATTATTCATATGTATTTCCATGTTTCAATGATTGAAAGTCTTTTAACCACGAAATAACCAATAAAAATTAGGGAAACTTTTTTCTTCCTTATGGACTGAGGGATGATTGGCTCAGAGTAGAACACAACACGTAAATAATGATAAATCAGTAGAGACGATGATTTTATCAACCCAAACACTGACTAAGAATGACAGTAGCAGTAGTCATTCTCCCAGTGATCAATCCCTTAAACCAGTGTTCGATCATTCTCAATCATCCTTCTTCTACTTTATGTGTTAACTCAGGTGTTTGATAATCTACCTTTACACCTTCCTTCATCCTCTTATAAAAATCATATATTGCAGTGATAAATACAAAGAGGGATAACGAGAGATCTTGATTTACCTGTGATATATAGTAAAGCATTTCTTAGCTGTGTTATATTATGTGAAGCAATTTTGTACCTGTTATATCAAGTGAAGCAATTCTGTTGTACCTGTGTTATATTATGTGAAGAAATTTTTTATCTGTTATGTCATGTGAAGCAATTTTGTACCTGTGTTTTATTATGTGAAACAATTTTTTACCTGTGTTATATTATGTAAAAGTTGAATATATACTTGAATATTAGTGTTTTTATATATGATGTTATTTAGTGTCCATTAAAGTACTCTGGTGGCAGTTTGTTGCACTTTATTGCTTCTTTGTCGATATAACCAGGACGACGAAGCCTTTAGGTACGGACCCGAGGTATAAAGGACTCCAGGCATTAAGGACTCCAGGTATAAGGACTCCAGGTATTAAGGACTCCAGGTATTAAGGACTCCAGGTATACCGGACTCCAGGTATAAAGGACTCCAGGTATTAAGGACTCGAGGTATTAAGGATTCCAGGTAAAAATGGTTTAAACGATCTCTCTCTAAGGACAAGCCTCATCTTTCTCTTACTCTCCCTTTCTTCCTTCCATGTTCCTGCCTACACTATCTTCACTCCTTTTCCCACCTTCTATCATCCTTCTCTCCTTCCTTCCTTCCTCGCTCTCTCCATCTCTCATCCTCATTCTTCAAATTACCCTTCACAATCTATTTTAACTCTCCATCCAACTTCCATCCTTCTTACTTTTCCCTCCTCTTACAACTCCCTCCATCCCTTACCTTACTCCTTCTTCCCTCTCTCTCCTTCCCTCAGTTACCTCCCTCTTTCACCTCTCCTCCCCCCCCCCCAGGTGTAGCAGGAGTAAGCGTAGGTCATAATCAACAGAGAGCTTCATAATTCTCTCCACCGACGTCCAACACACACACCCAACATATAATCCTTCAGCTTTACACAAAATATGTTAATAATTTGCTTCGAGTCAGAGTTATTACGAGGGCTGAGCTGAGTTGGGGGGGGGGGGGGAGTTAGGTGGGGAGGAGGAGAAGAGGTGGGGATGTGGTGTGTTTTGAGGGGGGCGAAGTGAGGTGGGTGGAGGGGTGGATGTAAACGAGGGGTGGTGTGTTTTGGGGGAAAGAAATGGAGTGGAACGGATGGGAGGGGTGGTATGGTAGTAATCGGGAGGGGGGAAAGAAGGAAAGGGGAGAAGAAAAGGGGTAAGAAGTGATGGGAAGAGAAAAGGAGGGTAGAGACGAGATAGAAGGTGGAGAGAGGAAAGTTGAGGAGTTGAATGATAGGTAGTAGGGAAGGAGGGTGAAAAGGAAGGAAAGGGAAGGGGGGAAGTGTGTGGTGAGAGGAAGGATAGCGTGAGAGAGAAGGGGAAAGGGGGGGAGGGGAAGAGGCTACAGGAGAAGAAGTACAGCAGAGTAATATTACAAAGACCAACAACAGCAACAAATCAATAATACTAATAACCACAAAAACAATAATAATAATAATAATAATAATAATAATAATAATAATAATAATAATAATAATAATAATAATGATAATACAATAATAATAATAATATTAATAATAATAATAATAATAATAATAATAATAATAATAATAATAATAATAATACCAACACATGGACACTACCACCAGCTGTCCACCTGCGGTCCCAGTCCAAAGAGGAAGCTCGGGTTTACGATGGTTGGAGCTTGAATTACTTAAGGAGGAGAAGATTGGATTTTAAGGAACTGAAGATTGGGTTACATGTCCAAGGGTTCAACATCATTCAAGTATTTGACTCAGATGTAGATAATGAATAGTTAGATATTTGATTCAGTTTTAGTTATTTTTATTGAATTGAGACACTTTACTTTAAATAGTATATTCAGAAATAGTTATTTTACATAAAATTTAGGTCCAGTCCCCTTCACCAGTGCGTTTACAGAGGTTCGTCAGGTTTTGTGCAGTGTGACAACCCTGTAAACGCACTAGTGAAAGGGACTGTGCATAGGTACAGACACAGGTGTACAGTACAGGTGTGGTAAGTCCTCTGTGCTGACGAAAGTACTGAGACACTGTCTTAACAAAGGCATAAAAATAAATACATCTAATATACCCTGAAAGTGAGATCCCATGTAGGCCTTAGTGTTTTAGGGGCGGTACAGATACAGTACACCGAATACAAAATCCTCAGTACACAAGCAGGTATAATGTGGTCGGTACTGAAATCAACTACTTTCACCTCCTCAACTAGGTACCCATTCATGAACCAGTGACCCATAGGACAAGTGGTAAGCTCTGTGGCCACTTATCTATCGCATCCTTAGGTGACATTCTGGAAGAGGATTTTGTGTGGACAAATAATTATTGCAACATTTAATTCTGTTGTTTCTTAAATTACGAAGATGTATAGAAAATAATACACACAAAAAACCTAGATAGATACAAAAAGGTTTTATCATGTTTTTAAATTTGTAGGTGATCTCTCTCTCTCTCTCTCTCTCTCTCTCTCTCTCTCTCTCTCTCTCTCTCTCTCTTTCACGTTTCCTCCTTCCATCCACGCATTTTCTTCAATCTAAAATTAAGTAGTCACCACTTTGTTTACGATGGACTGGTCAGGCTCAGCGTCGTGACGGAGGTAGCCATGATGAAAGAAGAGGAGGAGGAGGAGGGAGAGGAGGAGGGAGAGGAGGAGGAGGAGGAGGAGGAGGAGGAGGAGGAGGAGGATAAAGATAAAATACACTTTTAATATATAGTGTATGATTTATGTGTTGTATGTTTACTGTAATGATTATACTTAAGTCACTACCCGTCGACCGACACACACACACACACACACACACACACACACACACACACACACACACACATCTCACCCCCACACGCACATCTCACCCCCCCCCCCTCCCTACACACACAGAGCTAAGGAAATAATTCCGTTTAGTCATAGTTCAGCTCAACAGAAACTTAAACTACAAACTTTAAATTACAGTCTGTGAGTTCATTCAGATACAGCAGTACAGAGTGAGGTGTAAAGTACAGGTACAGTAATTTACAAAAGGTTTCATTCCATTACAATGTCATGTAACGAAGGTAGCATCGCCATCTGTTAACGGTAAAAGGTAATATCCACTCGTACGCGGGCATGAAGTGCTCTGATTAGTCCTCGCATTTGTATGACGTCAGCTAATGGCGATCTCATTTTTGTGTTTAGGTTAGTTGAGGTTAGGTTAAGATAGGTTAAGATTAGGTTAAGTTACGATAAGGTTAAGTTAGGTTATGTTGGGTTAAAATTAGGTTTGGTTGAACACGTATGAAAAGAGTGAGAGGGAAACTGACAGACGTCACAGGGGACAAGGACCAATCACGTCACGTCAGACCGAGCAGTCACCAATCAGCGAATGTCACGGTGGAAAACTAAAAACAATCAGAGCACGTCATGCCCTCAAACGCGTGGATTCTACCACCAGATCACTTCCTGTACTGCTGGTAACACACACACACACACACACACACAAAACACAACATTCCTTCAATAATTGATGAGCCCCGTGATATATCAGTCCAGCTGTCAGAGGTTCCACCGATTCAAAACAACTGCTTTAATTGTTTTGCCATGGTGGGGGAGAGACACACACACACACACACACACAACCATGATGGAACAACCACACTCAATTGTTTTAGTGTGTGTGTGTGTGTGTGTGTGTGTGTGTGTGTGTGTGTGTGTACTATGAGTGAATGTTTGAGCTGGGAGTGTTAGTATTTGCGTGTGTGTTTGTAGTGAGAATAACTAATATCTGTCTACTGTTTGCGTGTGTGCGTAGGTGAGAGGGCGTGTTTGTGTATACTGTTTTTGTTTGTGTTGAGAATGATTAAATGTGTAAGAGCTAAGTGTTTGTAATAAGAGTTTGTGAGTAATGTATGTGAGAGTGAATATGTGTAGTGAATTGAGAGTGAGTGTTTGTGGCGAGAGTGAATTGAGAGTGAGTGTTTGTGGCGAGAGTGAATGTTTGTGGTGAGAGTGAGTGTTTGTGGTGAGAGTGAGTGTTTGGGGTGAGAGTGAGTGTTTGTGGTGAGAGTGAGTGTTTGTGGCGAGAGTGAGTGTTTGTGGTGAGAGTGAGTGTTTGGGGTGAGAGTGAGTGTTTGGGGTAAGAGTAAGTGTTTGGGGTGAGAGTGAGTGTTTGTGGTGAGCGTGAGTGTTTGTGGTGAGAGTGAGTGTTTGTGGCGAGAGTGAATTGAGAGTGAGTGTTTGTGGTGAGAGTGAGTGTTTGTGGTGAGAGTGAGTGTTTGTGGTGAGAGTGAGTGTTTGTGGTGAGAGTGAGTGTTTGTGGTGAGAGTGAGTGTTTGTGGTGAGAGTGAGTGTTTGTGGTGAGAGTGAGTGTTTGTGGTGAGAGTGAGTGTTTGTGGTGAGAGTGAGTGTTTGTGGTGAGAGTGAGTGTTTGTGGTGAGCGTGAGTGTTTGTGGTGAGAGTGAGTGTTTGTAGTGAGAGTGAGTGTTTGTGGTGAGAGTGAGTGTTTGTGGTGAGAGTGAGTGTTTGTGGTGAGCGTGAGTGTTTGTGGTGAGAGTGAGTGTTTGTGGTGAGAGTGAGTGTTTGTGGTGAGAGTGAGTGTTTGTGGTGAGAGTGAGTGTTTGTGGTGAGAGTGAGTGTTTGTGGTGAGAGTGCGTATTTGTGGTGAGAGTGAGTGTTTGTGGTGAGAGTGAGTGTTTGTGTTGAGAGTGTTTGTGGTGAGCGTGAGTGTTTGTGGTGAGAGTGAGTGTTTGTGTTGAGAGTGAGTGTTTGTGGTGAGCGTGAGTGTTTGTGGTGAGAGTGAGTGTTTGTGTTGAGAGTGAGTGTTTGTGGTGAGCGTGAGTGTTTGTGGTGAGCGTGAGTGTTTGTGGTGAGAGTGAGTGTTTGTGGTGAGAGTGAGTGTTTGTGGTGAGAGTGAGTGTTTGTGGTGAGAGTGAGTGTTTGTGGTGAGAGTGAGTGTTTGTGGTGAGAGTGAGTGTTTGTGGTGAGAGTGAGTTTTGTAGTGAGTGTGTTTTTATGTAGTGTGTATTTTCTGAGTGAAATTAAAGGTTGTGTCATAATTATAAAGAGAGAACCGCAAATATCTGTGAAACTCAATTTTTTCTTAAGTTAACATACGTATAATGGAGTAACGAACCGGGTGTTAATAATAATAATAATAATAATAATAATAATAATAATAATAATAATAATAATAATAATAAACTACGTACAGCCAAAAATACAACAGGGCATCAGGGAGAGGATGGGTGTGTGGGGGGGGGGGGGCTCGTTTACGAACAGCTTTCAACACAAAAACACGAAGAATCACGCAGTGAACATGCAAGTTGACTATGAATTATTGATATTATTTCCAGTGGAAGGAAAGGTTGTTGGTGTTGTAGCCGTCTGTGTGAGGTCGTGTTGACTTGATACTTCTGTGAAGTCGAACAGGAACCTGTGGAGGAGGACCCGGGGTGGGAGACGGGGGCGTTAGTGAGGAGGACGAGAGGAGGCAGAAGGGGGCGTTAGTGAGGAGGACGAGAGGAGCCAGAAGGGGGGCGTTAGTGAGGAGGACGAGAGGAGGCAGAAGGGGGCGTTAGTGAGGAGGACGAGAGGAGGCAGAAGGGGGGCGTTAGTGAGGAGGACGAGAGGAGGCAGAAGAGGGCGTTAGTGAGGTGGACGAGAGGAGGCAGAAGGGGGCGTTAGTGAGGAGGACGAGAGGAGGCAGAAGGGGGCGTTAGTGAGGAGGACGAGAGGAGGCAGAAGGGGGCGTTAGTGAGGAGGACGAGAGGAGGCAGAAGGGGGGCGTTAGCGAGGAGGACGAGAGGAGGCAGAAGGGGGCGTTAGTGAGGAGGACGAGAGGAGGCAGAAGGGGGCGTTAGTGAGAAGGACGAGAGGAGGCAGAAGGGGGCGTTAGTGAGGAGGACGAGAGGAGGCAGAAGGGGGCGTTAGTGAGGAGGACGAGAGGAGGCAGAAGGGGGGCGTTAGTGAGGAGGACGAGAGGAGGCAGAAGGGGGGCGTTAGCGAGGAGGACGAGAGGAGGCAGAAGGGGGCGTTAGTGAGGAGGACGAGAGGAGGCAGAAGGGGGGCGTTAGTGAGGAGGACGAGAGGATTCAGAAGGGGTCGTTAGTGAGGAGGACGAGAGGAAGCAGAAGGGGGCGCTAGTGAGGAGGACGAGAGGAGGCAGAAGGGGGTCGTTAGTGAGAAGGACAAGGAGGCAGAAGGGGGCGTTAGTGAGGAGGACGAGAGGAGGCAGAAGGGGGCGTTAGTGAGGAGGACGAGAGGAGGCAGAAGGGGGGCGTTAGCGAGGAGGACGAGAGGAGGCAGAAGGGGGTGTTAGTGAGAAGGACAAGGAGGCAGAAGGGGGCGTTAGTGAGGAGGACGAGAGGAGGCAGAAGGGGGCGTTAGTGAGGAGGACGAGAGGATCCAGAAGGGGTCGTTAGTGAGGAGGACGAGAGGAAGCAGAAGGGGGCGTTAGTGAGGAGGACGAGAGGAGGCAGAAGGGGGCGTTAGTGAGGAGGACGAGAGGAGGCAGAAGGGGGGTCGTTAGTGAGGAGGACGAGAGGAGGCAGAAGTGGGGCGTTAGTGAGGAGGACGAGAGGAGGCAGAAGGGGTCGTTAGTGAGGAGGACGAGAGGAAGCAGAAGGGGGCGCTAGTGAGGAGGACGAGAGGAGGCAGAAGGGGGTCGTTAGTGAGAAGGACAAGGAGGCAGAAGGGGGCGTTAGTGAGGAGGACGAGAGGAGGCAGAAGGGGGCGTTAGTGAGGAGGACGAGAGGAGGCAGAAGGGGGGCGTTAGCGAGGAGGACGAGAGGAGGCAGAAGGGGGTGTTAGTGAGAAGGACAAGGAGGCAGAAGGGGGCGTTAGTGAGGAGGACGAGAGGAGGCAGAAGGGGGCGTTAGTGAGGAGGACGAGAGGATCCAGAAGGGGTCGTTAGTGAGGAGGACGAGAGGAAGCAGAAGGGGGCGTTAGTGAGGAGGACGAGAGGAGGCAGAAGGGGGCGTTAGTGAGGAGGACGAGAGGAGGCAGAAGGGGGGTCGTTAGTGAGGAGGACGAGAGGAGGCAGAAGTGGGGCGTTAGTGAGGAGGACGAGAGGAGGCAGAAGGGGGCGTTAGTGAGGAGGACGAGAGGAGGCAGAAGGGGGGCGTTAGCGAGGAGGACGAGAGGAGGCAGAAGGGGGGCGTTAGTGAGGAGGACGAGAGGAGGCAGAAGGGGGCGTTAGTGAGGAGGACGAGAGGAGGCAGAAGGGGGCGTTAGCGAGGAGGACGAGAGGAGGCAGAAGGGGGCGTTAGTGAGGAGGACGAGAGGAGGCAGAAGGGGGGCGTTAGTGAGGAGGACGAGAGGAGGCAGAAGGGGGCGTTAGTGAGGAGGACGAGAGGATCCAGAAGGGGGCGTTAGTGAGGAGGACGAGAGGAGGCAGAAGGGGGCGTTAGTGAGGAGGACGAGAGGAGGCAGAAGGGGGCGTTAGTGAGGAGGAAGAGAGGAGGCAGAAGAGGGCGTTAGTGAGGAGGACGAGAGGAGGCAGAAGGGGGCGTTAGTGAGGAGGACGAGAGGAGCCAGAAGGGGGGCGTTAGTGAGGAGGACGAGAGGAGGCAGAAGGGGGCGTTAGCGAGGAGGACGAGAGGAGCCAGAAGGGGGGCGTTAGTGAGGAGGACGAGAGGAGGCAGAAGAGGGCGTTAGTGAGGAGGACGAGAGGAGCCAGAAGGGGGCGTTAGTGAGGAGGACGAGAGGAGCCAGAAGGGGGGCGTTAGTGAGGAGGACGAGAGGAGGCAGAAGGGGGGCGTTAGTGAGGAGGACGAGAGGAGCCAGAAGGGGGGCGTTAGTGAGGAGGACGAGAGGAGGCAGAAGGGGGGCGTTAGTGAGGAGGACGAGAGGAGGCAGAAGGGGGCGTTAGCGAGGAGGACGAGAGGAGCCAGAAGGGGGGGGGCGTTAGTGAGGAGGACGAGAGGAGGCAGAAGAGGGCGTTAGTGAGGAGGACGAGAGGAGCCAGAAGAGGATGTTAGTGAGGAGGACGAGAGGAGGCAGAAGGGGGCGTTAGTGAGGAGGACGAGAGGAGGCAGAAGGGGGTGTTAGTGAGGAGGACGAGAGGAGGCAGAGGGCGTTAGTGAGAAGGGCGCAACAGGAACTTGGTCTTACACAAACTGATAGATGGGGACTCGGTGATGACCAGAGGGAGCTGAGAGGGCCAGTGTACTGAGTGTCACTTGATGGATGGATTCTCGTCGCTCTATGACACTGTCGTTTAGGGAGCCATTGTCTCGCTTCACAGTAAACAAAGGTGAGGCGGAAGTATATCAATGGTGTTGTGTGTGTGTGTGGAGGGGGGGGGTCATTTATGTGTCAGGAAGCATGAGAGTGTGAGACCGTGGGAGGGTGTGATTGTGAGGGCGTTTGTGTACATAAGGAGCATGGAATATGAGCGTGTGATGGAGCATGACTTTATTGTGGAGCATGGCTGTACGATGGAGCATGACTTTATGGTGGAACATGAGTGTATGATCGAGCATGACTTTATGGTGGAGCATGACTTTTTGGTGGAGCATGGCTGTATATGATGGAGCATGGGTGTATGATGGAGCATGGAGTATGTGTGTATGAGGGGCGGCATCCATCAGCGCCTAGCATAAATACGTAGCGCGAGGCTGGTCGGTCGGGATTACTGCAATTACCTGCCATAAAGATGCTATCATATTGCCAAGCGGGGAGGAGGAGGAAGAAGAGGAGGGGAGGAAGAGGTGTGGGGGGAGGAGGAGGAGGAGGAGGAGGAGGAGAGGGGAGGAAGAGGTGTGTGGGGGAGGAGGAGGAGGGGGGAGGAGGAGGAGGAGGAGGAGAGGGGAGGAAGAAGTGTGGGGAGGAGGGGGAGGAGGAAGAAGAGGGGAGGACGAGGTGTGTGGAGGAGGACGAGGTGTGGGAGGAGGAGGAGGAGGAGGAGATGCGGGGAATGGGAGGAAGATGTATGGAGGAGGAGGGAAAGGAGTAGGTATGGGGAAGGGGAAGAAGTGTGAGGGAGGAGGAGGAGGAGGAGGAGGAGGAGGAGGAGGAGGAGGAGGAGGAGGAGGCATTTCAAGTGTGGGGGAAGTTGCTCTAACAAGGAGGGAGAGAGGAGAGGGGTTGAGGGAGGGGAGAGGGAGGGAGAGAGGAGTGTTAAAGACGAAAGAAGATAAGTGGATAAACAGGGAACAGCAGGGAGGAAGGAGGGAGAAAACGAATCGCAAGTGAGGAGGGAACGAGGGAACGAGAAGAAGAGAATGGAGGAAAAAGGATGGGGAGGGAGAGGGAGAAGGGAAGGGAGAAGAAAAGGGAAGGTGAGGAGTAAATGAAGAAAGGAGAAGGAAGGAAGGAAGGAAGGAAGGAAGGATCAGAGTGAGAGGAAAGAAAGAGAGGACGTACAGGAGGGGGAAGGGGGGAGGAGGTAGCAAACATAGAAGAATGAGAGAAGAGTTGGAAGGAAAAAATAAGAAGGAAAGAAGAAGGGAGCATGTGAGAGGTGGAAAAGAAGGAGGTAGGGAGAGGGAATTAACAAACAGACAAGGAGAGAGGAAGGATGGAGAAATGAGGTAGGAAGAGGGAAGTAACGAACAAAAGTGAAGTAGGAGGATAAGGAGGTAAGAGGTAGAGAGAAGGAGGTAGCAAACAAGAAAAGAGAGCAAAGAGAGGAATGAGGAAGGGAGAGAGAGAGGAGAGAATAGGAGAGGAGAGGGGAGGGAGGGAGGGAGGGAGGGAGGGGGAACGGAGGGAGGGAGGGAGGGAGGGAGGAAGGGAGAGAGGACGGGAGGGAGAACGGAGGGAGGGAGGGGAGAAGGAGAGGAACTGGTTACTCTCAGGATTTATGGTACTCCTAACAATGGTCTGCTTGATTTACCAATATAGATGTTTATGGACCAGTTAACTGACCTACCCGTGCCTCCTACCCGTGCCTCCTGCACGTACCTTCTACCCGTGCCTCCTACCCGTGCCTCCTGCACGTTCCATCTACCCGTGCCTCCTGCCCATACCTTCTACCCGTGCCTCCTACCCGTGCCTCCTGCTCGTACCTTCTGCCCGTGCCTCCTACACGTGCCTCCTGCTCGTACCTTCTACCCGTGCCTCCTACCCGTGCCTCCTGCCCGTACCTTCTACCCGTGCCTTCTGCCCGTACCTTCTACCCGTGCCTCCTACCCGTGCCTCCTGCTCGTACCTTCTACCCGTGCCTACTACCCGTGCTTCCTGCTCGTACCTTCTACCCGTGCCTCCTACCCGTGCCTCCTGCTCGTACCTTCTACCCGTCCCTCCTCCCCGTGCCTCCTGCTCGTACCTTCTACCCGTGCCTCCTACCCGTGCTTCCTGCTCGTACCTTCTACCCGTGCCTCCTGTTCGTACCTTCTACCCGTGCTTCTTATCCGCTCTTGTGTATGCCTTCACACTCGTGCTTGTAAGGGTGCGCACGTATTAGAGAGAGAGAGAGAGAGAGAGAGAGAGAGAGAGAGAGAGAGAGAGAGAGAGAGAGAGAGAGAGAACTCGTGTGATAATCTTCAATATAATCACGGTGGGAAGGCCATGAAGTAACAGGTAATTACAGATGATTGGTGTGGGAATAGATACAACAGGTGCGAGAGGACGTAGAGTACATGTAAACAAGCGAGCGACACTACTTTGAACCCCCTGTTGAGTACATGTAATCATTGTTGAATTTATGAACTACTTGAGAGTAATATAGGTACACGTTATAGTTCAGTGGGATTCGATGGGTTAGGTTAGGTTAGGTTCGTGATTGTTTAGGTTTGGTTTAGCTAGGTAATGTTAGGTTAGGTTACCTGGGGTGTCTATTCTTCACGTGAACCCAAAAAAGCGGCAGGTTAGGTTAGGTCATTTATTTCTTGTTCTTCTATGAGTAACAAGTTGACAGCCAGTAATATCTTCCTTCAGTGTACTTAGAGTCAATACAATAATGAATACAATGATTGTTTTCTAATCACCAACTGACAGAAATATTGGACTTTCTATCTCTCTCTATATATCTTTCATTTATTCAGTACTTGTCTCATTCTTTTTTTCTCCTTTCTTTCTGTGTGTCTGACTGTGACTATCTTTCTTATTCTCTATTTCTCTTCCTATTTTATTATTTTTCCTTCTCGCTATCTCTATTTTTCTTCCTTTTTCGTTTCAATCTATATTCTTGTTTCTTCCTCGCCTTCTCAATATTCCTCTTCTCACTTATTCTCCATATGTCTGTCAGGCTCTCTCTCTGTCACACACACACACACACACACACACACACACTGGAGGAGGAGGTGGCGTGTTACTCTTACAAGCAACTCGTTCCTCCTGTGTTAGTGGCGCTAAGTTATTGGGACTGATTTATTGGCACTGGTAAACTGGTGCTAAGTTAATGGAGGAGATTTAGTAGTGCTTGGTACTGAGGTGCTAAGTTAGTGAAGCTGATTTAGTGGTGCTAGTGAGGGGGATTTATGGGTGCTGAGTTAGTTGAGCTGAGTTAGTGGAGCTGAGATATTGGTACTAACATAGTGATGCTGAATTAGTGGAGACGATTTAGTAAGGTTGATATTGCGCTGAGTGTTACTGGTGGGGCTCTCTCTCTCTCTCTCTGCCTTCTGTGCCCCTTAATGACTGGTAGAAACAGGTGACACGAATAAACTTAAATACTTAGAATAATTATCACTGGACAGCACATTGGTTGGAATATTATACAAAATATAAGATAATTAACAATAACTTAGCTGGTAGTTTCGTCATCAAGGTCTGGTTTCTGAGTGTGTGTTGGACTGCCTACTGGTTGCATGCATGTTGAGTTTGCATGTAACTACATCTCACAAAGGCACAGAAGCTTTCAGGTTACTTCAGTTACCAGGCGGTCGGAGGGCGAGTATAAAGTGCTCACATTACCTCTGGTGCAGGAACCCCCCCCCCCCCCCACCTGAATTTGTCCACCAATCATCTCCATCGTAACAAGACTACTACCCATTTATTTATTAGTTTAGTAATGCGATTCCGTCACATATAGGTAAACGTTATCACAGGGGGTAAAGGAGCTTTTTGAGGCAACTGTACCTGTAATTATAACTATTATAAATGAATCTGTATGTGCACCTGTACCTATACCTGCACTTGTATATGCACTTATATTATTGCCTGCATCTGTGTTTACGGTATGTAGATTACTGTACCTGTATTTATATTTGTACTTGCATCTGTACTTGTAACACTGTATCTGTATTTGAACATGTTTTTATACTTGTATTTGTGCCTGTACCTTTATCTAAACCTCTAACTATTCTGTATCTACACTCGTTTCTACACATGTATCCCTATTCTGAGCTGTATCTGTACCTGTAATTTCTACTTTGCCTCCACGAAATAAATGAATAGGTCATAAAATTGGTCGACACGGAGAGGATGATCTTTGCTCTCTGTACAGGTATAAAGACGACGGTGATGAAGGACCCCCTAAAAGGAAGAAGGGCTACGTATCTCGCCTCCTACAACCTGGTCGCCCCGATGATGGGTTACGCCACGATAAATAACAAGAGCATGTACGTCCCTTAAGCCCTCGGTGACAGAAATATGGACAGCATGAACAAGGCGAGAGATGAGAGGGGGGAGGAGTGAGGAGGGGGGTGCGGCGAGGGTTGTTGGTCTCTGGTGATAGAGATGGCGGAGATGAAGAGAAATATATGAGGCAGGTTCTCTTTATGAGGTATTGACAAAATCGCTCCGTCAGGAAAAAAAAACGTGAGGTATAACTTGTTCGGCATAAATACTTTTTTTCTCTTATTCATTTTATTTTTCACTTATTGTTCCTATTTAACTTATTGCTATTGATTAAAGGGGTGTGTGGCGGTCGCGCGGATATAAAACTCGCCTTCTGACCCAACGACCCTGGTTTGAGTCCTGTGGCCGACAATCAATAAGAAAATGAATAAGAACAAATCCCGTCCCTTCATCATAGACCAGCGACAGTGAATAAACTTTAAGTATTATACAATACTTACAGAACGAGGTAGTAGTAGTAGTTTATTTACTTCATCTCAGACCAATGATGGCGAAGACGTCAGACTCCTCAAAACATTTCCGGAATGAAGCGACTTATCTCTTCACTAAGGCGCCTTTATGTGGGTGGTGGAGCGAGGGAGGAGTAAGGTTGAGTGGATTACTGTGGTTGGGTGGTGGTTGAGGTAGGATGAGTGGATTACTGTGGTTGGGTGGCGGATGAGGTTGGATGAGCGGATTAGTGTGGTCACTCGCTACTGAGGAGTATTTACAGTTGAGTTACAGTAAATACTCGTTTGATGTTTTTGCATTATGCTGTTGATATAAAGTGTTTTTGTTTACCAATAACTCAGGTCTCTCAGAGTGTACACTACGATGGTTCAATCATTAGACAACAACAACAACAAATAAAAAAATAACATCTCTCTACTGTTGCTGTGTTAAGCTTACAGATTAATTTATTGTAAAGAAAAAAGTTGAAATTATTCAAATAGTAATGATCAGAATTCTTAACTAAAAACACAAATATATTAAACACTGATCCTGAAAGAGTTTACACAGTTCATTTACAGCATTACAATGTTATATAGTATTTTATACGAAACAAGACATCATTAGAGAAAATTTGAAATATCTCCCAAAAAAAGGAATTACTTGAGGTTTAAAACATGATATTGAAATGCCCTGGGGAATCTATATTTTTCCTATGTTCTATTTCCTCATCTTTCTTCGTCATTCTCGTCTACTTTCAAGGCTTGATTGTGCTGAACGCTGCCTCAAGCTCCTAACAATTAAAATGAATACAGAAAAAAAATATATATGACGTGTGATTTTAATAACATTGTGACATAATCTTATTGAAAATGATTAATAGTTACTTTGGTAATTTGCTGTAATATTTATAGGAATATAAAATAAATATACTTCGATCTTTATTTTTATTGGTTTTATAAGTTAAGTTGATTTTGTGTTGGGAAGTAAGAGAAATGGTTGGTTTCCTCTCCTTCTCTTCCTGCCTCTTTCTCTGATTCTTTTCTCTGTCTCCCTGTTCTCTTCCTCTCCACCCTCTTCTCCATTTTTTTATGTTTCCACCTCTCTTATTCATTTTCCTGTTGTTTCACGTTCCTTCTTTCTCTCTACGTTCATTCGTCTATGTTTTGTCTCTTGTTTTTCATTATCAAACTCACTGATACACACACTAACAAGAGTCGATCACACACACACACACACACACACACACACACACACACAGAGGGACACAATGAAGCAGTTGGCAGTATCGCCGGGCGCCACAAAAGGACTGGCACTGTCCACCCTACATCATTCCAAAGCTTTGAACTAAATGGTTCATTAGGTCCACCCCTTGACGAGCGCCGCCCTGGAGCCAGTGAGGCGCGCCTAACAAGTGGCATGGGAATGGCTTGTTACAGCTGAAGCTTGTTGACTGGGTAGTTACCACCGGGTAGTCTGGAGGGTATCTATATATATATACTGAATGTCGTTGTGTTTTTTCTCAGCGCCATCTGTTGTTAATTTGCTTTCGACTGAGTGTTTACGTGTTTTATTTGTGTTTTTCTGATGTTTTCGGTGTTTTCTTTTACGTGCTGATGTATTTTTATTTTCTTTGTGATTTGTGTTCACTTGAATGTTTATTTTTATTTATATATAAATTTTTTTAACCTTCGGTGTTTTATTTGCATTTTGCTTAGGTCGATACAGTTGTTTTATTTTATCGTGTGTGGTTGTGTCCGACCAGGTGGGTTTTTTTCCTGTCATATCCGTAGTTATTCATTTGCATGTTGTTGTATTTCAATCATGTATTTTTTCTCTTTTTTTTGAACATTGCTTTTCCATTATTAATTTTGTTTTTGTTTTTGTTTTTTCCGTGCTTGTTTTATTCGGCGGCGTGTTTTTTCGCATTTATCTCCGCCGTATTTCGTGTATTTATTTCTATAATTCTCTCCAGCGCATTTATTTGTGAGATTTGGTGTTTTTTTCGTATTTTTTTTCGTATTTTTATTCAATTTTATGTTTTATGTACATATATCTGTTAAACGTGATGTATTTTCTTTACTATTTCTACCAGATTTAGTCATTATTTTTTTGGCGTAATTTTTTTGGTGAATATTGGTGTTTATTTTTTGTGTATTTCTTTGGTATACACTGTTATTTTTTTACGCATCCGTCGTTCATTTTTGTAGGTGTGAACACAAGAGTGAGGTGTGTGACAGGTGTGCAGGAGGGTGGAAAGCTGTGTGACAAGTGTGCGGGAGGATGGTCAGGTGTGTGAGGTGTGAGAGAAGTACACACACACACACACACACACACACATACATACACACACACACACACACACACACACATTCACATACACTCAACCACGCACGTATGCACAATGACGCACTTAAACAAACAACCATGCATATATACGCAAATATTAATGAACGCAGAATCAACAGTAGTAAACACGTAAGTCTTGTGATGATAACCTAACCTAACCCAATTGATGGGAACAGAGATACGGACAGACATTCAAAAAGACACATACACACATTAAGACAGACATTCAGACACAAAATACATACATACATACATATAGACAGGCAGACAAAGCAGACAGAAAGACAAACACAGACGTTAGCAAACAATCAGGTAAAACAAGTATACTGTACAAAGACAAAATGCTGATGAATTTACAAAAACAAACCAAATGGATAAATAAATGAAGAGTCAAACAGTTAATAAGACAGATTGACAGACATATTGACAGACAGACAGACATAAAAAATACAGACAAAAGAATAAAAAGCCATGTATCAAGACAGACATGCAGAAATAGTTAAAAATACAGCTAAAGAGAGATAAAAGACAGACACCCACAGACAGACACCAGAGCTAAGAAGAGAGACAGAGAAAGAGATATAAGACAGACACCCACGCAGACACAGAGTTAAAAAGAGAGACAGAGAAAGAGATATAAGACAGACACCCACGCAGACACAGAGTTAAAAAGAGAGACAGAGAAAGAGATATAAGACAGACACCCACGCAGACACAGAGTTAAAAAGAGAGACAGAGAAAGAGATATAAGACAGACACCCACGCAGACACAGAGTTAAAAAGAGAGACAGAGAAAGAGATATAAGACAGACATCCACGCAGACACAGAGTTAAAAAGAGAGACAGAGAAAGAGATATAAGACAGACACCCACGCAGACACAGAGTTAAAAAGAGAGACAGAGAAAGAGATATAAGACAGACACCCACGCAGACACAGAGTTAAAAAGAGAGACAGAGAAAGAGATGGAAATAGTCAGACACTCAGAGCGTAATGTGAGTCATTTATCAGTGACTTGAGTGTTATGGAACACTTAGTGGCGCTCTATCATGAAGGGAAGTGATACTAATGTGTTTACTTAAAACTCTATGTTATGAGACACGCATGTTGAGTGTGGTGGTGGTGATGGTGGTGTGGGTAGTGGTAGAGGTAGTGGTGGTGGTGGTGGTGGTGGTAGAGGTGGTGTGGGTGGTGGTAGAGGTGGTGTGGGTAGTGGTGGAGGTGGTGTGGGTAGTGGTGGTGGTGATAGTGTTGGTGGTGATAGTGGTGGTGGTGGTGGTAGAGGTGGTGGTAGTGGTGGTGGTTGTGGTGGTAGTGGTGGTGGTGGTGGTGGTGGTAGAGGTGGTGGTAGTGGTTGTGGTTGTGGTGGTAGTGGTCGTGGTGGTGGTGGTGGTGTGGGTAGTAGTAGAAGTGGTGGTGGCGTTGGTGGTCGTGGTGGTGGTGGTGTGGGTAGTGGTAGAGGTGGTGGTGGTGGTGGTGAAAGTAGTTGTGCTGTGTGTGTGTGTGTGTGTGTGTAGCTACGAGAACACACCTGACCAGGTGACACAACACTTAACGCTCTTCCTAACAATTATTTTCTTTCATCCTCTGTCTGTCACCTGCACTGTGGTAATTAATTTTTTTTAAGCGTTCTTCACTCTTAGGACAGGTATCTATTGCACGTTAACCCAAGTAATATATATGACAGGTAATATCAATTTATCTCTGGGACAGGTAATGAAATATATCTTCATGACAACCAATAAAAGAACTTCATGGTTAGAGCCTCACAGACAGTCACACCAACACATTATATATTCTACACAGGAAGACTGAGTGACACTGAATATTAATCACGTGTGTTTACAGTCGCTGCCTCCTCTGACACCTTTGTACTGCTATGTTAATTCTCGCCTGCTGGGCATAAAGTTAATAAATGCAATAGTTCAATAAATACTTTAATAAAATTTTGGTTTTCATATCTGTGTGTCGGTCTGTATTCCTGGTGTTGTGTTGGCGAGCCAGGGGAGGTGTCAGTAGCATCAGCTGATATAGTGACGTCATCAGTAACCCAATTGAATTTTAACTTCCGCGGACAGCAGCTAGTTTATTGTGCACCTTATACTCATCCTGTGAGCGGTAGAGCAAAAAGGATTACAAAGTAGAGGCCACAAAGGGTGTTTATCGGACCCCAGTGATTAACATATTATGGTGTTGAGTGTTAAGAGTATTTCCAGCACATTGTTTGTTTAGGTCGGGACATAGAAATCTCCTTAGGTACTACATGTGAAGTGTGGATACAGCCTTAGTATATCAGTTATCTTCCCATCAGAAATAGAGTGCTGTGCCATTATATATAAAGTGTGCTTAATTTTGTCTCTAAAAGGTTCAATTTTTTCGCAGTCTAAGACTTTGTGTCGGAGTGTGTGGCCATAAGTCTGGCCGCACACTACTGGCTGACTAATAATAAAATAATAATAATAAACGGTTTATTAATAGAGTTGCAGCCGGTGTGTGTCTGTATGTAAGTACGTAAACATAAAAATCTCAAAATGAAGTTTGCAGGTTTCGATGAAATTTGGAAGAGTTGTTGGTTGTCAGTCGAGGAAGAATTGGTTTACTTTTGGAGGAAGTGGATCAGAGGTCGAGGTCACGGGTGGTAAATTTTGTATACGGTTGACTCGTCAATAGCATCTCTTATTTACACTGTGTTAGGAAGCATAAGGAAGACCGTCTAAGAGAATTTTTCCTCTCCCCGATAACCAGAGATAGTTAAGGAAGTCACAGTACAATATCAACGTTATATAGGTTGCTAACTTTCTTTTGTAGATTAAATGAAAAAGGTAAACTCTCACATTACAACCAAGGAGAGATGTTATCGTACGTGGTGCAGAGGATCACCAGTATATGTAGTGACCAGGAGAGAATACAGGGAGAGCGAAGGAGGCACAGGCAGGAAAGCAAGGGAGGTACTCACAGGCAGAAAGGGCGATGTAGACACACGGAGACAAGGCGAAGGAGGCATTCACAGGAAGGAAGAATGTCGTAAGAGCGCGCGAGGAAGTGTATTGTACGAGGTGTAGATGAGGAACAATGAAGACAGGAGACAACATCATACAACACGTCACCTCAGATCATCACCCTCAAGAGAGAGTCAGGACAGAGGCCGTCACACAAGACAGAGGTTGGTGGCCACAAGACCCCACTCCCTACATATTAAAAATCGTCTTCAATGAAGCACGTCTAAAGAACTGACTCTTATGAACAGATTATGAGACTAGTGTTGTGTCTCAGCCCTAAAAGGTCCCTTATCATATAGTCATTTACATATATATTGTGTACCATGATGTAACCCTTAAAAGAAATCTTGCGTTAAACATTTGCTTAAAGAGGAATATTGGTTTTAATAGAGGAAATCGATTCTAACAGGGGAATACCGCTTATAATAGAGGAATATCGGTTCTAACAAAGGAATATCGGTTCTAATAGAGGAATATCGGTTCTAACAGTGGAATACTGATTCTAATTGAAGAATACCGGTTTTAATAGAGCAATATCGGTTCTAATAGAGGAATATCGGTTCTAACAGAGGAATATCGGCTATGACAGAAGAAGATAGGTTCTAATAGAGGAATATCGGTTCTAATAGAGGAATATCGGTTCAAATAGAGGAACATTAAGTGAGGTTTCAAGTACTCAAAAGTGTTCTCTTCATGGCTGATACAAACTCAAACACGCACATAAAAATAATTAATGAGTTATTTTTTTTCTACCTGTGAAGTTAATGAAATAAGCGAGTTAAAAAAGGTAAATGCATTATCGTTATCCGTGTCAGGTACAATCCCTCCAGTGTGTAGGCTCTGGGCTGACCTTTATCCCACAATACTCCGCTAACAGGCGGCATTGTTGACCTCTGCAACTTTTTCATTGTTGAGCACACACCTCCACCGCCAGCCAACTTTTGTGTATACGTCATTCATAGTCCGCCCACCCACCCCGGCTGTGACGTGACCCCCTCCCCACACTCTGCCTCACTTCTACTAGCTGTGACCCCCCCCCCCCCTCACACACACACACTCTGCCTCACTTCCTTCACTACTAGCTGCGACCCCCCCCCCCACACCCCCACACTCTGCCTCACTACTAACTGTGACTCCTCCCCACACTCTGCCTCGCCAACAGTGGTGTAGGTCAGGGTATCGTTTTCTAAGTGACTGAGGACATCGATATTGTGTGTCTGCAGGAGTGTCTCACACCTAATGGTAAGCCCCCACCCAGTCTGCCCAATTATGTGTATTATGATCCTGGTTCTACTCACACATGTTTGATGTATGTTAAGAAGTCACTCCCGCATGTACCTCTTGTATCCAAAAAGACTACCAACCTTCAGTACCATGGGATCACTATCCACCTGGGCAGCTCCACACTCAACGTGCTAAACGCCTATGCTCCCTCAGATCAGCTTCAGTACACAGATCTCCCAGACTTTACACACTGAGCCCACTGTCCTGATGGGTGACCTGAATACTAGACACAAGAAATTAGGTGACTCCACCACTAACACCAATGGTAGGAGACTTATCTCACTTCTCAGCGCATATGAAGATGTTCAAATTATAGGTAATAATGAACCAACACACATCTATGGCGGGGGTCTAGACAAATGTATTGGCTTTAATCTATCATACACAACTCATAGCTCTGATGTTGTCACTGATCTTATGTCTGACCACAGCCCAATCCAAGCTAGTATACATGTAGCCAATGACACCCCCACTGGTGGTAAACTCAACAGACGTAGAATCACAGTCAAGCAAGAACATGAAAGCCAGTTCATAGACTTCATCCATGACTGGTACAAGGACTACAAGCCTGACAACTACCAAAGTTTCCATGACGATCTGATAGATAGGACTTATGTATACTTCACCAACAATGCCTCCACCAAAAAAAGGAGAAAACGTGGTCAGCATAATGGGAACAGGCAACAGCAGTGCTATAATGACCCTGAGCTGAAAAAACTCAGGGCTAGGGTCAGGAGGGTGGGTAAGGGTTACAGACAAATTAGAACACCTCAAATGTTACAATTGTATCACGCTTCCCTTGCTGCTGTCAGGGAACGTGTAAACGAACTCAGACAAAATGCATGGGAGACATATGTCAACAGCCTGAACCAACACACATCCCTCAGCAAAGCCTGGAAAGACATAAACATAATCAGAGGTAAAAACAGTAGACACGTCTCCCATCCAAACCCTCTGCAAAAGTCGAATGAGCTAATAACAAAGTGGGCTCATGTGTCGAGCTATGACATGTTACCAGCTAGGACTCGGGGACTCCTTGATGCGAAGTCTGTAGAGAGAAGTAATCTTATTAGCTGTATGCTGGGCAAACAGCACGATGAGTGTGATGTTTCATATACTGAGTGGGAGCTTGACGCCGCCCTCGCCAGGGGTAGGTCTACTTCCCCTGGAGAGGACGGAGTCACCTACAACATCATTAGACTACTAAGGCGCGTGCCAGGCAATCCATTGTTGGTATTGTACAATATGAGTCATGCCGAGGGCCAACTACCCACATCATGGACCAGCAGTATTGTTGTACCAATACCGAAACCAGGACAGCCTGAAGCTTTTCGTCCCATATCACTAACCAGCTGCCTGTGTAAAACCTTTGAGAGGATGGTTCTTGGCAGACTCTTATATACTGTAGAATCAGAGAACACATGTCTCCTAACATTAATGGCTTCACCCATGGTAAAGGTGTACATAATTGCATCACCACATTCCTAATTGTGCATGGTGATGAAAGGCACAGATACACCACATTTCTTGGCCTAAAAGCTGCATTTGATATTGCCAATAGGCAACTGATATTGTACGAACTCGCCAAAATGGATATAGGAGGTAGGCTGTTACACTGGATAAGTGGTTACCTAACCAACAGAAGGGCTGCTGCACTGTTTCAGGGTTACAAAAGTGAAGTTAAAGATATGCAACTTGGTACCCCTCAACGTGGAGTACTTAGCCCCACTTTGTTCAATGTTCTTATGAATGCATTATTAAATTTAATACCAGACAACCCCGGCAATATCTCAATCGGCTATGCTGATGATATTCTTATACATACTAAAACTCATCGTGAAATGCAAACCATCCTGAACCATGTATACGCAGCCTGTGAGAACCTCGGTCTTATTATCTCCACTGAGAAAACTAAGGTGTTCAACAAACAAGCCGGTAACCGCAAACGCGGCCCCGCCAAGTTCAAGATAGGTAACAACACTATTGACTATGTTTCTTCTTTTAAATATCTTGGTGTTTCCGTCCCTTGTACCCTACCTGCCATACAACAGCTAACCCGCCAATGTACTGACAGACTGAGACCTCTTAGAAGTGTAGCGGGGTACAGCCCGCACTATGGTGCTAATATTAGAATTGTTAAAACAATGTACCTAGGCTATATAAGATCTCTGATAGATTACCACGCACCAGCCCTGGTCATTCGTGACGGGAAAGGCGTTGACAAGCTCGAGAAAATGCAAAATAAAGCCCTCAGAATTATCCTAGGATGTCCCATGAGCACTAAAGTACTTAATATGAGGAAAGAACTAGGTATACCCAGTGTTAAAGATAGAATAATTGAAGTCAACCTCATGATAGCCCTGAGGCTTCTGCGTGGTGATCCTGATAACATTGTTTCCATAAAATTGTTAGAATGTATGAACCATGGGACTACTGAGTCTAAATGGATCCAAACTACAGCTACACATATGAAGATGTTTGGACTAGACCGCCTGTACAAAGTTGAGACACAACAGCGCTTCCTGCCACCCTGGCGGACAGTTCCCTTCGATATCACAATACCGACGTATCCGCCTAAAAAATTAATTATACAAAGCATTTATCTCCAACACACTGCCAAATTGAGAGCTCTTGAACAGATACACACTCTACAGACTGATGATAATATCACACAGACCATCTACACTGATGGATCTCTTAACACCGCCTGTGGGAGGACTGGAAGTGCTATTGTTGTGACTCAACCTGACGGTAATATAATTGAGAAAGGAGTTAGAATTAACAACTGGGCATCCACTCTACAAACTGAATTAATTGCCATACTCACAGCTATTAAATTAATTGAAACCACTGTTACTGACAGTCTCATCATCACTGACTCTCTATCTTCACTACTTGCCCTTGGCACCCTCGACTCAGGTTGTCACGCTCTTGTCTCTGAAGCCAGACACAAATATGCGTGCCTTGTTGACCGGGGTGTCAAGGTCAAACTGTTGTGGATCCCCTCTCACATAGGCCTCATAAAACATGACAGAGTTGATGCCCTCGCCAAACTCGCGTCTAACAAAGACACCGTTGAATACAATTTGGGTCTGTCAAAAAGAACCCTTAAAACTGTAATTAGGAAAGAACTTATTGATGAATTTGACGCAAGTAGACAAGTGCAAACAGGCACTAGTCGATCCATAGGTTACCATGATGAGATGTATCAAGTGAAACATGTATATGGAGCAAGTAACAAGATCACTAGATTACAAGATGTTGTAACCGCTAGATTAAGGTTAAGATATAAGTACCTTTGGCAGTATGTTCCTCAAGCAGATGTAAACAAAACTAAATGTAAAGTGTGTGGCCATACATATGGCCACACACTTGAACACTACGTCCTCGACTGTGTGAAGATAGAACCTTTTAGGGACAGGTCCAAGCACACTGTGTGTGAAATGGCACAACACTTCATCTCTAATGGCAAGATAGCCGACATATTAAGATTGTATCCACTTTTTTGCACTTAGTAACTATATCAATTCTCATGTACAGAACCAAATACGCAATGTGCTTGAATACCTCTCACGTAAATGTGAATAACAAAGTGTGAGGCCAGACATACTGCCTCACACGTCTGTACTCACGCATTTGTGAATAAGTTACCCTTTATGTATAGAACTAAACAAATAATGTAAATGAAATACTGTGTAACATTCAGTGCCATAATATCCTGACAACGGGGGTTAATTATTATGACCCTTTGTAAACCCAACTCTGTAATCCTTTTGCGCTACCGCTCACAGGATGAGTGTGGGGTGCACAATAAAGTAGCTACTGTAAGCGGCAAAATAAAAAAATCAATCGCCAACAGTAAACTGTAGCCCGTATACTGACTTAATAACGAGTTAACTGCCTTCAGTGGGCCGAAAGTCTGAAACAATAGAAGAAAATACTTTAAGTGAACAATATTTGCGCGAGGATTCTTACACATTCGTACCTAAACTACTCCCTCCTGCCCTTTCCGATCGAGAATATGATGATGACGATGATGAAGTAAAATGGCAAATGACTTTGCCATGAGAGAGGAGAGCAAAGAGAGAAGGAAAAAATAGAAACGGGAAGTAAAGTAGTAGGGAGTAATATCAGGTGGGCTGTAAACTGTAGTCTCAGTGCTATGTTGACTCCATAGTGGTGGTCATCTTTGTGCTACAACAGAATTTAACCTCTTAGAATATTCTTAAATCACCAATTCGATTACAAGTTAACACAAGAACCTCTGGGAATGTTGGATATGTTTGAAAAAGGGAGACATTGTGTAGACTGTGGAGAAATCATCATGATTACACAGCCGGGGTGACCAGGCGGTGTGTGGCACATGGCGGAGTGTGACACATTATTCAGGACGTCTTGGGGGTAAGTCGAGTGTACAGTAAGTGGACCAACTCAACACACACCCGGTAGTTATTTCGTCGAGGTATTTTTTGCTGACTCATAAAATAATTAACTTTAGCAGTGTTGCCAGACCAGTGGTGAAAGTTCAAGGTTGGTTGGTCGTATTTTAACGTTACTAACACACACACACAAAAAAACCCCAGACAGACAGGCAGACAGACAGAAAGACAGTCAGACACACACACACACACACACACACACACACACACACACACACACACACACACACACACACAATACTATATAAGCGGAGTGATATAACAACGAAGGCTATAAACGCATAACAAGTTCAGTAATTAAACTCGTCTAACAAACATTAAATAGGAGATGACAAAAGGAGTTTCTGATCATTACTTGGTAGAAGCGAGATAAGACTCCGGATGATAAGAGATTTAACTAAGTGATAAATGATGGTAGAAATCGATGAATTGAGGAGAGAAGAATATGTAGTTGAAAAATTGAATAAATAACAGGAATAAGATGGAAAAAAGAAGGGAGAGGGTGAGGAGGTGGAAAGGGAGATGGAAGGGGAGTGGAGTGCAAATGGAAAGGGAGTGGAAAGAGGAAGGGAGTGGAAAGAGAGGGTGGAAAAAGAGGAGGGGGTTGAAAGGGAAGAGAGGGATGGAAAAGGGAGGGAAGAGGAAAGGGGAGGGGTGGAAAAGGAACAGGGGGTGGAAAGGGAAAGGGGAGGGGTGGAAAAGGAACAGGGGGTGGAAAGGGAAAGGGGAGGGGGTGGATGGAAAGAGGAGAGTGGTATGAAAAGGGAAAGGCGGGGAGGCAAGTGTAAGAGGAGAGGCTGAAGAAGAATGGGAAGAGTTCAAGAGTAAAGTTCAAGAAAATGGAGGATAAGGTGTGTATGGAAAGAGGGAAATAGGAAAGAAAATAGGAAAAGAAAACAATAGAGAAAGGAAGATGAGAGGTTGATAATTTTCATTAAGGAGAAGAGGAGGACAAATAAGTGACAATTAAAAGAAAGGAATGAGGGAAGTATAAAAGAATGACGTAAATAATGCAAAGATCAGATAAAAGATGGAGTAAAAGGTTGTAATAAAGTAGTAAAGACAATAAGAAAATAACAGAAAAAATAGAAATAAAAGGGAGAGAGAGAAAGAGTATTTTGAAGAAGCACTAAACTGTAGATAAGAACATGAAGAGGATGACCCCCAAGAAGCAGCAGTGTGCGTGAATGAGTGGAGACCATGATGTCCAATGACTGAGGGAGAAGGACGTGGTGATGCTGACCCGAGTAAAGTGAGAAGACTAAAACATATTTGGGTCTTGTTGTGGAAGAACACAATTCTTACAACAATGAAAATAAATGAAAAATATTGAAAGATGGGAGAACGCGTGAGCATATATTTTTATTTTTTTTTCGGCTACAGAAAAAGGTTTGAAAACGTGAAATACACCGACACACAGACACAATAGTCGGAGGTATTTCTTGCGAATGAGTGACTTTGCATATAACCACACATAAACACACGGATTTTATGAACATACCAGCAGCGTGAAGAAATTAAAAACTTTTAACCGTAGGGTCACTACAGAACACACACTGTCTGCCATCACAAAATTTCAATTCACCCGTAAATATTTCCCCCCCCAAAATGGATAAATATATAACACAGTCACACTAACACCTCCCAGGACCTCACTATACTAAGGCTCCTCGTGAACCTGGTGAGGCTCTCTAGGACACACTTAAAAATATATTCAAAATTATAAAATAACGCCGGTGGCCAAGTTAGGGCACATGAGGAGGAGGAGGAGGAGGAGGAGGAGGAGGAGGAGGAGGGGGGATGGGGATGATGGGGAGGAGGAGGAGCGGCGTCGAGCAGGTTAAAGCCAGAAAGTTAAATTGCACCTCAGACAAACTTGCCCGCACCTTATGCATGACAAGGACATGTTTGACACGGCGGCCCTCAGAGTCCCGACACGACCACCACCTCACACACACACACACACACACACACACACACACACACACACAAGAAGGATATATCCCACGCAAACTCTAATATACATGTACATTAATTTTTTCTCATATTTATATAATCAAAATTGAATATTGTATTTTTTTCCCCAGCAAGGGAGGGAAACGAAATAGTTATGTGATGTTGCAGCACAAGTTTGGACGTAAAGCTATCAACAAAACCATCTTAAGACGAACAAACTGTGAACTAAACTTTTTTGGTCTAGTTGTTTTGTTTGTCGCATTCTGTCTGTGTCTAGGCTAACAACTACTGTATGCTCCTGCTGCTACTACTGCTGCTGTTTTAGTGTTGTGGTGAGTAGACCTGCTGCCTCCTGCTGGTGTATTGTGGTAAGCAGACTCACTCCCCTCTTCTCTCAGTTTAATTTAATTTTTATATTATTACAATCATCTCATTCTCTCTTATTCCCGTCAAACATATTTTTTCTTCATTATTCTCTCTCCCCCTTCGCATTCACCCCACTTCTCACTTCTTTCCCTACCATGTTTTTCCCTATTTATTCTATCTCTCTATCTACCAATTTCTATGGAACTCGAGATATATTTATACATATATAAAAGCATTGTATATAGATTATCTGAGTTACGGTAGTTGACAAGTTTAAAGTGTCCGTCATAACGTCCGATTTCTTTCACGTAAGCGTCCGATACGTCAGTTTGCGTTATCTCAGCGTCCAATACGTCAGCTGGCGTTAAATCAGATTCCTTCATATAAGCGTCCGTCATTTAAGCGTGCGTCACCTCCTTGGCTTATCCGACGTGTTAACGCGATATCTCTGGAATTGGTGGAGGGATTTTCTTGAAACTTGTCAGAGCCATTGGTGTGATCCGATTATTTCAACCAGGAGACTGACGACATCCTGTAACATAGAGGCGGAGGCGGAGGGAAGGAGGAAGAGGGGGGGGGGACACGTAGACCAAGAATACGTGGATGGAGGATGAAAATTGAGCTGGTAAGAGCGGAGGAGGATAGTGGATGAGGATAGTGGAGGAGGACAGTGGATGAAGATACTGGAGGAGGATAAGGGATGAGGACAGTAGAGGAGGATAAAGTATGAGGATAATGGATGAAGATAGTGGATGAAGATAGTGAAGGAGGTTAGCAGAGAAAGATAGCGAAATATGGATGACAGGGAGAGGAGCAGCTCGGATAAAGGAGGGTGATGGAGAGGACCAGAGAACAGACTGTGTGTGAAAAAGACCAACACCACGAAAGGGAAATAAACGGGAAGAAGACAGAGAAGCGACTGAAGACATTATGAGATGTCTCACCAGTTCGACAAAATGTGAACCTTCATACATACAGTTCAATGGTATATGTGTATGTATGTATGTATATTCAAGCACTTATATATGCTGTATGTAGGCTATGTAAAAAAAAATCTGGTTTTTATTGCTGTATATGTGTATGCATGTTATATATGTTTATTTATATTTGTGTTCGACTGTTCGTGTATTTGAACATTAACATATGTATTATAGGAATGAACATCCAGTATATGTAACAATTTGTGCATCAAATTTACAAAAAAAACAAGGAGAATATAATGTGACAGTAAGTCCCTCACACAGACATGAGTAATACAGAATATAAAAGTATGGACAGCAATATGGCAACATACTAGAACACTATGACTTAAACTGGATTGAAACAAAACCATTTAGAAACAGATGTAAACATGTGTGAAATGAAGAGCACTTTAATTCTGATAGGTTAAGAAGACACCCACTTTATTTCACTAAGATACGCCAGTTTCTATGTAAAGTCCTTGACCCATAATGAATTGTTTTACCTCTGTAATATACATAATGGTACAATAACCTGCCCCCTGTGGTGTGAGAAAGACCCTTTGTCACCTGTTCTTTTTAACACTATGAACACAGGATATGGCCGCAGTGCACAATAAACTAGCTACTGCCTGAGGCTAAATCCAATTCAATTCTCTCCTCCTCCTTCTCCTTCCCCCCACCCCCATATCATAAATACCCTCCTCCCTCCTTCCCTCCATCATATCTACCCTCTTCTCTCCCTACCATCATACTTACTCTCTTCCATCCTCCCCTCCTACCATAGCTGCCCTCCTCCTTCCCTACCACCCACCATAGCTGCCCCCCTCCCCTTCCATCATACCTACCTTCATCCCTCCCTCCCACCAAACCCTACCCATCACGCCTCCTCCATCCTTCATCTTTCTTACCCTCTCACTCTCCCCATTCCCCCTCCCACTACACATAAACATCGTCCTTAATACCTCGTTCATAACCCCCCAAAACAGGGAATGTGTATCAGTGGTGTTTCTCGCGGCGTGTAGTCATCGAGGGGTTCATTAACGCGTGTTCTTGGGGGTGGTGGGTCTTGCCAGGGCTAAGAAGCATTACTCTAGGGGTTTCTGGAGGCCAAGAATTAACATGTTAATGCTAGCATAAACAGGGCCTCGTGGGGCTACACTCTGTCTGATGTACGAGTTGACTCAGTCGGGTCTTACAGTTACTCTCCGTCTTAATGAGCTCTCGACTGCCTTCTGGGTTAGCGATAAACTGTTCTCCAGGGATGAACTAGATTAACCCTCGATGCCCACGACTCAGACACTAACACGATGTTACACGAAGAACTTTTATTTATACCTTAACTGGGGTTGTAAAGTCACTTTCTAACAGCCTCATCCCTTAAGCTACCGTAGTTAAATGAGGCGTCCAAAATAATGACGAATTTGACTGAGGTTTATTCATGTGTGTATTTGTTATGGACAAAAAAAAAGACAGCGAATTATATTGATATGTTATCGTTGGTTTAATTTGTTGTTTTATCTGTAATTTCGGTTGTTTGGGAATTAAGAATTAGACGGAGTGGCGACCTTAAGACACATTTAAGTAACTTATTGAGACACACTTTATAATAAGTTGCGTCACTGTGACACAATTATGTAAATTATTCTGTTGAAATACTCAATTAAGTTTCTTCTTTATAACAAACTTAAGCATGTTGCTTCCCTGAGATACACTTAAGTAATTCGATATCTTAAGGTGTTTTATTTAGACTGCTACACTGAAACAATTTTTTAACTACATACATACGTACATACAAATATTTAATCCCATAGTCGGAGGTCTGTTGATCTGTTAACTTGGAGAGTGTGTCTGCTGATAATTTTAGAAAAGTTACAGAAGGGCACGCGCTGTGTGTGTGTGTGTGTGTGTGTGTGTGTGTGTGTGTGTGTGTGTGTGTGTGTGTGTGTGTGTGTGTGTGTGTGTCCATAGCAGAGTACTGTAGTGCATAGCAGTGTATTATAATACACAGCAGCTTATTATAATGCCTAGCCGAGTATCACAGAGCACACCAGCGTATCGCAGCGTGTAAGAATGTGGTTCATCAGTTACTTAAATGCGTCTTCAGAAAGTAACTCCTACGTAAGGCCAAAGTTGGTTCCTCCCTTGAGTGCAGTTTATCGTTGAGGCAGAAGACACCTGAGAGTTCATCAGGAGGGCGAGAGTAAACATAATATTAACAGAGGTATTCCTTAGCCACCTGTGTCAACAACGTAACATCCGGCGGGAAATGTGGGAACTCTGCCATTAATGGGGAGCGTAATGTGAGCGTATGACAATGAGACCGGGGTCATGGCACCGCCTGACACACACACACTCTGTACCTATCCCTCATCATAACTCCATTGCAGACTATATATGTTTTGGGGTCGTTATGGTCGTGTATCTGATGGTAATTTAAGTCTTTGTGAGATTGAGTCTTTGTCCTTCCAACAGCCATCATGAAAAGATAAAAAAAAATAGTTGTCATTACAAAATCGATTGTTATATGTTGAGTTACGGAATTCACAAAAACAAACACGCACACACACGAGACACGCACACAAACCAAACACGCACACACTTGTCACGCAGACACGAACACACACACACACACACACAGGGACGTCAACTATTTCTATATCCCCGTCGCAAGAACATCAAATCTTATTAAATATATTTTCCATGATCTTTACAACTTTTCGTATCTGTATTGAGGTTTGCAATACAATGCACGATACTTGAGTGCAAATTGCACCGCAGAGCCAAAGGCCTTGTTTGCTTTGATGAAGAGTTATGAGAAAGAGAGAGAGAGAGAGAGAGAGAGAGAGAGAGAGAGAGAGAGAGAGAGAGAGAGAGAGGTCAAGCCTCAGTGTACAGGTCTCAGGAATATTACTGTGGCGATGTTACTCCAACCAGCCATGAGTGTCAGGATATTGTCTGAGTGTAAATTTGTCTTCTGTTCCGGGAAAGAGGAAGTCAAGCACTGATACATGTGGCTGGTCAGGCGAACTTCTCTCATACAAATCCCCAAATCTAATTTAACCTAACTTTACCAAACTTAAATTATCATAACTAGATAGATAGATAGATAGATAGATGGATAGATAGATAGATAGATAGCTAAATAGATAGATATTCATTCAATAACACTAAATCAGAGCCAACGTAAACAATGCAGCGATATAATGTATCTAGACAGTACAGGTATACAAACAATTTACATATACTCGGGTGTCATTGTCCCTAAATAATACGTTTTATATATGTAAACTATACTGAAGTGAGGAAGGTGAGTGAGGAGGAGGGTGAGTGAGGAGGGTGAGTGAGGAGGAAGGTGAGTGAGGAGGAGGGTGAGTGAGGAGGAGGGTGAGTGAGGAGGAAGGTAGGGAGGAGTGTAGGGAGGAGGGTGAGTGAGGAGGAGGGTGAGTGAGGAGGGTGAGTGAGGAGGAGGGTGAGTGAGGAGGAAGGTGAGTGAGGAGGAGGGTGAGTGAGGAGGAGGGTGAGTGAGGAGGAAGGTAGGGAGGAGTGTAGGGAGGAGGGTGAGTGAGGAGGAGGGTGAGTGAGGAGGAGGGTGAGTGAGGAGGAGGGTGAGTGAGGAGGAAGGTAGGGAGGAGTGTAGGGAGGAGGGTGAGTGAGGAGGAGGGTGAGTGAGGAGGAGGGTGAGTGAGGAGGAAGGTAGGGAGGAGTGTAGGGAGGAGGGTGAGTGAGGAGGAGGGTGAGTGAGGAGGAGGGTGAGTGAGGAGGAGGGTGAGTGAGGAGGAAGGTGAGTGAGGAGGAGGGTGAGTGAGGAGGAGGGTGAGTGAGGAGGAAGGTGAGTGAGGAGGAGGGTGAGTGAGGAGGAAGGTGAGTGAGGAGGAGGGTGAGTGAGGAGGAGGGTGAGTGAGGAGGAAGGTGAGTGAGGAGGGTGAGTGAGGAGGAGGGTGAGTGAGGAGGAGGGTGAGTGAGGAGGAGGGTGAGTGAGGAGGAGGGTGAGTGAGGAGGAAGGTGAGTGAGGAGGAGGGTGAGTGAGGAGGAGGGTGAGTGAGGAGGAAGGTGAGTGAGGAGGGTGGGGAGCAGGGTGGGGAGGAAGGTGAGTGAGGAGGAGGGTGAGTGAGGAGGAGGGTGAGTGAGGAGGAGGGTGAGTGAGGAGGAAGGTAGGGAGGAGTGTAGGGAGGAGGGTGAGTGAGGAGGAGGGTGAGTGAGGAGGAGGGTGAGTGAGGAGGCAGGTGAGTGAGGAGGAAGGTAGGGAGGAGTGTAGGGAGGAGGGTGAGTGAGGAGGAGGGTGAGTGAGGAGGAGGGTGAGTGAGGAGGAAGGTGAGTGAGGAGGAGGGTGAGTGAGGAGGAAGGTGAGTGAGGAGGAGGGTGAGTGAGGAGGAAGGTGGGGAGCAGGGTGGGGAGGAGGGTGAGTGAGGAGGAGGGTGGGGAGCAGGGTGGGGAGGAGGGTGAGTGAGGAGGGTAAGTGAGGAGGAAGGTGGGGAGGAGTGTAGGGAGGAGGGTGAGTGAGGAGGAGGGTGGGGAGCAGGGTGGGGAGGAAGGTGAGTGAGGAGGAAGGAGGGGAGGGTGAGTGAGGAGGAGGGTGAATAAGGAGTGTGAGCAAGGATAGGGTTGAGTGAGGAGGGTAACTGAGGAGGGTAAGTGAGAAGGGTGAGTGGGGGGTTGTTCCTGCCCTCACCATACAAGGCTGGTGGGTGAGTCCCTGAGCGCCACCAACACAGGCCAGGGCACCATAACTCAGATGATGGTGACACAAGATACTCATTATTGTTCGCGTCTCCATATACAAAGTTAAGATTAAAAAGAAATAAATTATATTATATATATATATATATATATATATATATATATATATATATTTTGATAAAATCACACGGGAAAAGGGAAACATTGTTTCCTTTTTCCCGTGTGATTTTATCAAGATTTAGCTTATCCACGTTTTCATTGTGGATCTACATGAAATATATACTGTATATATATATGTGTGTGTTCCCCGAATAGTACCTAGAGAGTTCTACCTCTTATAATTTTTGACTGTTGATGGAAGAGTGAAATTGCTGACCTAGTTACGCGCTTAAAGACCTTAGTTGTTAAAGCACAATTATAACATTATAACAACAACAACAACAACAACAACAACAGTAATCGTGCTTGCAACTCCCGGACGCACCGACCACCGGAGGCAGGGAGACACATACGCACGGACGCAAAGCATACAGTCAATATCTCCTTTCTGAAGCAGTGGGAGGGAGGGAGGGAGGGAGGGGGAGATAAGAGGTACAAATAGTGGTGCGGGAGGTAGTGTTGTAACCCACTACCTATTAAGGGGTCATAGTACGGGTTAAGGGCACCACACTGTCTTTGGATCGTGTGTGTGTGTGTGTGTGTGTGTGTGTGTGTGTGTGTGTGTGTGTCCACGGTAGAAAAGTTCACGTGTGTGTTTAGGAGTTCAGAGTTGGCTTGATAGTGACTCTTCGGCACACACACACACACATAGGGGTCCAAAAACAGTACGGTGCCAACATTCGACTCTCTGCTGTGACCCCTTCAGGTGCCAGTGCCAGGGGTGAAGGCGCAGTATGAGTTTATTGATCGCCGACACAACTTATATTTTATTACTTTTCCTGAAATTGGCCATTAATATCGCCTCTGAGTAATAAATGGCCGGTTTTATTACTTGTAACTGCTATTACCCACGCCAAGCCCGGAGGCGGAAGCTCTTGATGTTGGTAACCTTTTTATATGTATGTATGTATGTATGTATATATGTGTGTATGTATGTATGTATGTATAATGTATGTATGTATGTATATATGTGTGTATGTATGTATGTATGTATGTATGTATGTATGTACAGGGTGATTCACTCGCTGGTAGCCTCGGGATTTCGCTAATATAATCCTGAACCAATTTGCATATTAGTGAAGTTCCTTTGTATCATGTCCTTGTTAATGGGTTCAGTCTCGTGGTGAATGTTTGACTTAAGGGACATCGATGGTGGGAAGCTCATTGGTGTAAGTCTAAGTGCATCACCCTATAAGTGTCTATGTATATGAGTGTGTGTCAATATGGCCATTTTTTGTTATCTTCTCTTCCTCTTTTCTTTAATTGTATTATATTTGTCTTTGTCCTCATTTAGGTTTAGTCTAGTTATTCCCTACATTATGCTGTACTGGTTAACCCCTTGTATACGATGGCAACATCTTGAGTAAAAGGGATTTATCCCTCGAGTATGATGACTTAACCCCTTGAGTATAATGACTTAACCTTGAGTATGATGACTTAACCCCTTGAGTATGATGACTTAACCCCTTGAGTATGATGACTTAACCCCTTGAGTATGACTGCTTAACTCCCTGAGTATGATGACTTAACCCCTTGAGTATAATGACTTAACCCTTGAGTATGACTGCTTAACTCCCTGAGTATGATGACTTAACCTTGAGTATGATGACTTAACCCCTTGAGTATGAAGATTTTTTTTTACACTGGCATCATAGTTTAGAGGTTAAGGACCTTGAGAATTTTTCTAGTATAATAGTATAAAGAGTAAGAGCAAGTAACCAGCCTTGCTTTACACCAGTACTTACAACAACAAGCTTTTCAGTTCAATTGGTCATTTATTCCCTCACTGAACACAACATAACTGTAACTACCCTCGTATATATAGTGATCTTTATGACTTCTTCAACCTTTTTCATCACGTTAAAACCTTCCAATATTCTCCACATTGAAGATCGATGTAAAGTGTTGTAAAGTTGTTTGAAGTCTACCTATAAGTGCCAAGACCTATTATTGTAGTCTATTATTTCTCGAGTAGTTTTTATAATGCGAAAATAAGGTGATTTATTGACCTGTTTCTACGGGAGCCACGATACTATTTTCCAACTCCATATTGTATGTTAGGTCCAGTCTACAGAAACCCATCTTTGTTATTAGGGAAGATAGTAAAAGGTCATTCATCTATAACTACTCTACTTAGGTTTGTCTCCTTCCTTCTGTAGTGTTACTAAAAATATTCTTCACCTCAAACCTATAAATGTAACCTCTCATCCAAAAAACAATCATCATAGTTAAGTCTTCTCCCTACAACAGTAACGGACTGAATGTTATTGTGATTTGATTCATCTTAAGTTTTATCTAATATTCTGTGATGCTTAAGGGTCAGGGCTAGTTATTAGTGCACCGAAGGAATCGCCTGAATGTGTCTTTTTAAAATTGCTAACATCTTCATAGTAATCCCTTATATCTCCACCTATAGTTTCTATCTTTAGGTCCGTTTGTTCTTTTTTCTTCTATTAACGTTCTTTTGCCTCTCCTGACTTACTTTAGACCTTTCTTTATTTGAATGTTCGTCAGTTTGTATCATGTTCTGTGTAACAACTCTACAACCATCATTACATCAGTTGTTCACTCCTATTACACACCTACATGACCACCTGGTGAGGATTACATCAATTTATCCTTCGAGCACCACAGTCCTAATCCCCTGAGGACGACAGCCCGAATTATCTGAGGTCTGCAGCCCTAATCCTTTAAAAACTACATCCCTAATCCTGTAAAGATCAAGCCCTTAATCCTATAAGGGCCACAGCCGTACTTCCCTGAGGTCCACAGCCCTACTACTCCCCTGAGGACCACAGCATTAATACTCCAAGGACTACATTCCTAGTCCTCTGGGGACACTCCTAATCCTCAGAGGATGTGAGGGATCTCGGCCCAGCTCCTCCCGCCACAACTTCTCAACTTTTTTCATCCTACACCTCATTGTCATGCAAAAAATATTCGCCATTATTTCACAAGACGTTCTTAGCTGCCAGATCCTTCAGCAAGTTGTGGGAACATCGGTACTGGTGGTGGTGGTGTTGGTGATGTTGGTGGTAATAATGGTGGTGATGATGGAAGGTGGTGATGATGGTGGTGGTGATGGGGTGATAAAGGTAGTGGTGTTGGTGATGTTGGTGGTAATAATGGAAGTGGTGATGGAAGGTGGTGATGATGGTGGTGGTGATGGGGTGATAAAGGTAGTGGTGGTGGTGGTGTTGGTGATGTTGGTGGTAATAATGGAAGTGGTGATGGAAGGTGGTGATGATGGTGGTGGTGGTGATGGGGCGATAAAGGTAGTGGTGGTGGTGGTGTTGGTGATGTTGGTGGTAATAATGGAAGTGGTGATGGAAGGTGGTGATGATGGTGGTGGTGGTGATGGGGCGATAAAGGTAGTGGTGGTGGTGGTGTTGGTGATGTTGGTGGTAATAATGGTAGTGATGATGGAAGTGGTGATGATGGTGGTGGTGATGTTGGTGGTAATAATGGTAGTGATGATGGAAGTGGTGATGGAAGGTGGTGATGATGATGGTGGTGAAGGGGTGATAAAGGTAGTGGTGGTGGTGGTGGTGTTGGTGGTAATAATGGTAGTGATGATGGAAGTGGTGATGATGGTGGTGGTGATGGGGTGATAAAAGTAGTGGTGGTGGTGAATATGGTGATGGTGCAAGTGGTGGTGGTGATGTTGATGGTGGGGATGAAAGTATTGGTGGTGATGGTGAAGGTGTTGATGTGATGGTGCAGGTGGTGGTGATGGTGGTGATAGTGGTGAATTTGGTGAAGGTATTAATAACTTGATTAAGAATATTTACGATATACAGTATACAAAACACACACACACACATCAGTAAAATGTCAGACTCAGTATAACAATTTATATAAAAATGAAATTAAAGAAAAGAATAAAGTTTTCAACAATAGGAAAAAATCAATAAATTATTTGATATATTCAACAATGCAGCTTCTGTTGTTAAGTGCACGGTGAGTGTGTCGGTGGGGGGAGTGGTGGTGTGAGTGTGTCGGTGGGGGGAGTGGTGGTGTGAGTGTGTCGGTGGGGGGGAGTGGTGGTGTGAGTGTGTCGGTGGGGGGGGAATGGTGGTGTGACTGTGTGGGTGGGGGGGGGGAGTGGTGGTGTGAGTGTGTCGGTGGGGGGGGAGTGGTGGTGTGAGTGTGTCGGTGGGGGGGGGAGTGGTGGTGTGAGTGTGTCGGTGGGGGGGGAGTGGTGGTGTGTGTGTGTCGGTGGGGGGGTGAGTGGTGGTGTGAGTGTGTCGGTGGGGGGGAGTGGTGGTGTGAGTGTGTCGGTGGGGGGGGAGTGGTGGTGTGAGTGTGTCGGTGGGGGGGAGTGGTGGTGTGAGTGTGTCGGTGGGGGGGGAGTGGTGGTTGGAGTGTGTCGGTGGGGGGGGGGGGAGTGGTGGTGTGAGTGTGTCGGTGGGGGGGAGTAGTGGTGGTGTGTGGTGTGGTGGGTGGTGGGGGGGGGAGTGGTGGTGTGAGTGTGTCGGTGGGGGGGGTGGTGGTGTGAGTGTGTCGGTGGGGGGGGAGTGGTGGTGTGAGTGTGTCGGTGGTGGGGTGGGGGAGTGGTGGTGTGAGTGTGTCGGTGGGGGAGTGGTGGTGTGAGTGTCGGTGGGGGGGGGAGTGGTGGTGTGAGTGTGTCGGTGGTGGGGAGTGGTGGTGTGAGTGTGTCGGTGGGGGGGAGTGGTGGTGTGAGTGTGTCGGTGGGGGGGAGTGGTGGTGTGAGTGTGTCGGTGGGGGGGGAGTGGTGGTGTGAGTGTGTCGGTGGGAGCGTGGTGGTGGTGGTGTGGTGTGGTGGTGGGGTGGTGGTGGTGTGAGTGTGTCGGTGGGGGTGGTGGTGGTGGTGTGGTGTGTGGTGGTGGGGTGGTGGTGGTGGTGTGAGTGTGTCGGTGGGGGGGGGTGGTGGTGTGAGTGTGTGGTGGGAGTGTGGTGGTGGTGGTGATCAGGGTGTGTAGTGGTGAAGGAGTGTGGTGGTGGTGTGAGTGTGTCGGTGGGAGCGTGGTGGTGGTGGTGCGAGTGTGTTGGTGACAGGAGTGTGGTGGTGGTGTGAGTGTGTCGGTGGGAGCGTGGTGGTGGTGGTGCGAGTGTGTTGGTGACAGGAGTGTGGTGGTGGTGTGAGTGTGTCGGTGGGAGCGTGGTGGTGGTGGTGCGAGTGTGTTGGTGACAGGAGTGTGGTGGTGGTGGTGCGAGTGTGTTGGTGACAGGAGTGTGGTGGTGGTGTGAGTGTGTCGGTGGGAGCGTGGTGGTGGTGGTGGTGCGAGTGTGTTGGTGACAGGAGTGTGGTGGTGGTGGTGTGAGTGTGTTGGTGACAGGAGGGTGGTGGTGGTGTGAGTGTGTCGGTGGGAGCGTGGTGGTGGTGGTGCGAGTGTGTTGGTGACAGGAATGTGGTGGTGGTGGTGCGAGTGTGTTGGTGACAGGAGTGTGGTGGTGGTGGTGCGAGTGTGTTGGTGACAGGAGGGTGGTGGTGGTGTGAGTGTGTCGGTGGGAGCGTGGTGGTGGTGGTGCGAGTGTGTTGGTGACAGGAATGTGGTGGTGGTGGTGCGAGTGTGTCGGTGACAGGAGTGTGGTGGTGGTGTGAGTGTGTCGGTGACAGGAGTGTGGTGGTGGTGTGAGTGTGTCGGTGGGGGGGAGAGTGGTGGTGAGTGTGTCGGTGGGAGCGTGGTGGTGGTGGTGCGAGTGTGTCGGTGATAGGAGTGTGGTGGTGGTGTGAGTGTGTCGGTGGGGGGGGGAGTGGTGGTGTGAGTGTGTCGGTGGGGGGGGAGTGGTGGTGTGAGTGTGTCGGTGGGGGAGAGTGGTGGTGTGAGTGTGTCGGTGGGGGGAGTGGTGGTGTGAGTGTGTCGGTGGGGGGGGGGAGTGGTGGTGTGAGTGTGTCGGTGGGGGGGGAGTGGTGGTGTGAGTGTGTCGGTGGGGGGGAGTGGTGGTGTGAGTGTGTCGGTGGGGGGGGGAGTGGTGGTGTGAGTGTGTCGGTGGGGGGAGTGGTGGTGTGAGTGTGTCGGTGGGGGGGAGTGGTGGTGTGAGTGTGTCGGTGGGGGGGGAGTGGTGGTGTGAGTGTGTCGGTGGGGTGGTGGTGGTGGTGTGAGTGTGTCGGTGGGGGGGTGTGTGTGGTGGTGGTGGGTGTGGTGGTGGTGGGGGGGGTGGTGGTGTGTGTGTGTGGGTGGGGGGGAGTGGTGGTGTGAGTGTGTCGGTGGGGGGAGTGGTGGTGTGAGTGTGTCGGTGGGGGGAGTGGTGGTGTGAGTGTGTGGTGGGTGGGGGAGTGTGGTGTGAGTGTGTCGGTGGGGGGAGTGGTGGTGTGAGTGTGTCGGTGGGGGGAGTGGTGGTGTGAGTGTGTCGGTGGGGGGAGTGGTGGTGTGAGTGTGTCGGTGGGGGGAGTGGTGGTGTGAGTGTGTCGGTGGGGGGGTGGTGGTGTGGGTGTGTCGGTGGGGGGTGTGGTGGTGTGAGTGTGTCGGTGGGGGGGAGTGGTGGTGTGAGTGTGTCGGTGGGGGGGTGGTGGTGTGAGTGTGTGGTGGTCTGGTGCGGGGGGGGTGGTGGTGTGAGTGTGTGGTGGGTGGGGGGTGGTGGTGTGAGTGTGTCGGTGGGGGGAGTGGTGGTGTGAGTGTGTCGGTGGGGGGGAGTGGTGGTGTGAGTGTGTCGGTGGGGGGGAGTGGTGGTGTGAGTGTGTCGGTGGGGGGAGTGGTGGTGTGAGTGTGTCGGTGGGGGGGAGTGGTGGTGTGAGTGTGTCGGTGGGGGGAGTGGTGGTGTGAGTGTGTCGGTGGGGGGGAGTGGTGGTGTGAGTGTGTCGGTGGGGGGGAGTGGTGGTGTGAGTGTGTGGTGGGGGGGAGTGGTGGTGTGAGTGTGTGGTTGGGGGGGTGGTGGTGGGTGTGTGGTGTGTGGGGTGGGTGGGGTGGGGTGGTGGTGTGAGTGTGTCGGTGGTGGGGTGGGGGAGTGGTGGTGTGAGTGTGTCGGTGGGGGGGGGTGGTGGTGTGAGTGTGTCGGTGGGGGAGTGGTGGTGTGAGTGTGTCGGTGGGGGAGTGGTGGTGTGAGTGTGTCGGTGGGGGGGGAGTGGTGGTGTGAGTGTGTCGGTGGGGTGGGGTGGTGGTGTGAGTGTGTCGGTGGGGGAGTGGTGGTGTGAGTGTGTCGGTGGGGGGGGGAGTGGTGGTGTGAGTGTGTGGGTGGTGGGGTGGGGGAGTGGTGGTGTGAGTGTGTCGGTGGGGGGGAGTGGTGGTGTGAGTGTGTCGGTGGTGGGGAGTGGTGGTGTGAGTGTGTCGGTGGGGGGAGTGGTGGTGTGAGTGTGTCGGTGGTGGGGTGGGGGAGTGGTGGTGTGAGTGTGTCGGTGGGGGGGGTGGTGATGTGAGTGTGTCGGTGGGGGAGTGGTGGTGTGAGTGTGTCGGTGGGGGAGTGGTGGTGTGAGTGTGTCGGTGGGGGGGGAGTGGTGGTGTGAGTGTGTCGGTGGTGGGGAGTGGTGGTGTGAGTGTGTCGGTGGGGGGGAGTGGTGGTGTGAGTGTGTCGGTGGGAGCGTGGTGGTGTTGTGAGTGTGTCGGTGGGAGCGTGGTGGTGGTGGTGCGAGTGTGTTGGTGACAGGAGTGTGGTGGTGGTGTGAGTGTGTCGGTGGGAGCGTGGTGGTGGTGGTGCGAGTGTGTCGGTGACAGGAGTGTGGTGGTGGTGTGAGTGTGTCGGTGACAGGAGTGTGGTGGTGGTGTGAGTGTGTCGGTGGAGCGTGGTGGTGGTGTGAGTGTGTTGGTGGGAGCGTGGTGGTGGTGCGAGTGTGTTGGTGACAGGAGTGTGGTGGTGGTGTGAGTGTGTATGTAGGCAAGTAGGAAAACCACGTACAATACATGACTGGGTACACATGAATGTGTGTGTACCCCTCCCATCTCACCACCCTCGCGTCACCCATCATCCCATAACTTAACCCATAAGAATTAATAATAAAAATAATATTTTATTATTATTATTATTAATATCATTATTATTATTATTATTATTATCATTATTATACACATTAACACACACTACCCGAGAACAACCACATCACGTCTCCGTTACTCATCCAACCAGTCACCCAGTCTGGTAATTCAGTGTTTTTTGGTTTGGATGACTACATACGTCAGGCCGGTGTAAAGGATGAATAATTACAGATGGATTTCGGACTATAGTGATAGGTGGATGTAACGCGGCTTTTTTCTTTGTACCTGTGCGAATGTTTATAACGTAAGGGCGTTACAAGAGTAAACGTGTACAAATGTGTTTGCCCAAGTTCAAATCGTAAAATCCACAAGTGTTCGCGAATGTGTGTCCACGTGCAAATGTGTACAGCATCATGTTTATGACTAAGTAGTTACGAGTGTTTACGTAATATGTATGCACATGTGTGCGTCTGTATGTATGTATGTATGTAAGTGTGTATGTATGTATGTATGTCCACATGCACAATTGGGTGTGTACGTTTATGGTCTCACCTGCACCAATATACTCCCCCTCCCTCAGACCACACACGTGTACACTCACACCTGGCGGAACACACACACCTGCGTGACCATAAATCACTTTACTAACAGTCTCTTTTTCTCCCATAACGTACAGCTGAAACTCCCATAATATATAACAGGAGGAACCTCGCCACATACACCGCGCCATGACCACCCGACATGAGTCTTACCTGTGTATAGTTGTCCGTCACCTTGCTGTTTTATATGAGTCATTATAAGAGTTTGTATCAAGTGAATTGTGGGGATATTATGGATATGTGTGTCTGTCTGTGTGTCTGTCTGTTTATTTTGTAGGATGAGGAACAATAGTGTCTGTGTGTCTGTTTTATGGATTGGAAGATAACCGTATCTATCTGTTTGAAGTGCGTGTCTGTGTGTCAGTTTAAGAGTGACTCTGTCTGTGGGGTAGAGAGCGATCGTCTGTGGGTATGAGTGTGCAGGAGGGGGGCGTGAGGAGGATCCTGTTGTCTGAAGGAGGGACGGTTAGGTAGATCGAGAGAGGGCACTTAAGGCTTTGGACGCCCCAAGAAGTGACGCGAAGGATAATAAGACTAAGAGGAGGAGGAGGAGGAGGAGGAGGAGGAGGAATGGAGGATAGATAGGAGGAGGAGGGGTGGATGGAACATAAGAGGAGGAGGAGGAGGAGCAGGAGGAGGGAGGGGGTGGAGGATGGATAGGTGGAAGGAATCAGGATGAGTATAAGGATGGGGAGAAGGGGGGAGAGGAGTAGGGATGAGGATGAGGGACAGCAAGGAGAGAGAAGGGAGGGGAGAAGGAGGGAGAGGAAGGATTAAGGGTGGAAGATGAGAAAGACGAACAAGAAAGCAAATTAAAGGAGTAAGTGAAGGAGAGAGAAAGAGCGAAAGGGAGAGAGAGAATGAATAAATAACAGAATTACCAAGCCAAAAACACAGCAATAGCGTGACGTTAAAACAAAGGCGAACAGGACATCAAAAGAAATGTGAAGAAGGTGAATCAGCAGAAACATGTGATAAAAAATGGGACGCAGGAGACGTAAGAGCGACAGGCAGTGTAGAGACGCCATGAGGAGGACGTGAGAGACATGGGGGTACGAATTCATGGGAAAGATTTATAATATATTGTTAGGTTAGGTTAGGTTAGGTTAGGTTATGGTGGGAAATGGAGACAGTAAGGTGCTGAGGGTTGGTTAAATAAAAAAATACTTATTAGGTGTTTAATATTTCAATTGTTTACTTAATAGATAATAAAATTTATTTAAAATAGATTTAAACTTTGAATAATGTTACTTATTATGTCTATTATGTTGCAGGCAAATTATAAAATTCTTGGGAAAAAATGTTCCATTTCATAAAATGAGACATATATATGTTCTGTATAGGTTAGGTTATTTACACAGAACCTAAACTAATATAATATAACATATTATATACTAAATATGAGTTAGTTTAATATTCATACTGAAACAAAAATCATAATTATGTAATATTTCATGATATAAATATTATTCAGATACTTTACAAAAAGCCTGATTTGACATAGTGCCTGTAACGTGTTTCACTCCAGTCACCAGACACCCGCTCCTTATTATGTATTGATTCATTCGAAAACACGTTGAATAATAGTGGTGACATGAGACTCCCTGGGGCACTCCATCGACCACTCACTAACACCAACACGCACACACACTTGCTGCTTCCATTATAAAAGCGCTTGATAGCCTTCAAAACACACACACACACACACACACTTCGTATACTTGTTTCAAATTTCTCCCTATATCTTAACTTTGTCCAACTAAATAATCCAAATATCCTCTTCTTGTTTCCCCTATATACAGTATAACCAACTCTGTAACATCCTACGACGATTAAATCAACATCCTTCCCGACATAATTTACTCACCATACTGACAAGGTTAAAATATCCTAAAATTCTAGTGTTTGGTTTTAGTTTCCTCCTTTAGTCTTGTGATACTCTCTCTCTCTCTCTCTCTCTCTCTCTCTCTCTCTCTCTCTCTCTCTCTCTCTCTCTCTCTCTCTCTCTCTCTCAGTCTTCCCGGCAGACCAACAAACATTTTCATCTCACCACCGTTCAAGTCTTGTTCTCTCCTCAACCTTACCTCAATATATCCTTCCCGACTCCCCGCTACTGTAATGGGTTTTATGGTTTACTTTATTCCCTCTTTTATCATGTCTTTTACTTGGTTGTATCTCATCCTGTCTCTCTTAATCTCTTGTTATATGGTGGTATATTCTCTTGTCTCTTCTATCCTCTCATCTCATCTCTTTAATGTAATCTCTCTCCATTCATTATTCACTCTTATTAACGTGATATGTCTGTAAGAAATATTGAAAAAAAATGAATAAAAATGAATAAATAAACAATTAAATCATATCAAAATGTAAATAAAACAAATAGAATTAAAACAAACAACAAAATATAAATGCAGGAATCAAACCCCCAAAATATGATAACTTAGGGGAGAGAGAGAGAGAGAGAGAGAGAGAGAGAGAGAGAGAGAGAGAGAGAGAGAGAGTGAGAGAGAGAGAGAGAGAGAGATAGAGAGAGAGAATTCAAGGAAAAGAGGAAATATCAATAACGAAAAAAAAAAAATCATGTGCAAATTGAAGAGGAACTCAGTGGAAATGAATATAATATTTGAGAAGAAAGAAATGAAACGAAAAACAAATAAAAATATTCCAAAAAAACTAAAAATCCACTCAGGGAAACACGAGATATCGCTCAGGTGATGAACGTATAGTGAAGGTCAGGTCAGCAGGAACGAGGATTATCGCTTAACGAGATTTGAAAAGACACGAGAGTAGTTGAAATTTCTTCTAAAGATAAGAGAAGGTTGTGCTGTAGAGAGAAGGTATAACGTTTACCAAAATACAGAACGTTCAACCAAATATTCATCAACGAAGATAGATAGATAGAGAGATATTCAGGTTAGGTTAGATTAGGTTAGGTTATACGTTAGGTTAGGTTAGGTAAGGTTAGGTTAAGTTAGGTAAGGTTACGTTAGGTTATACGTTAGGTAAGGTTAGGTTGAGTTAGGTAAGGTTAGGTTAGGTTATACGTTAGGTAAGGTTAGGTTAAGTTAGGTAAGGTTAGGTTAGGTTATACGTTAGGTTAGGTTAGGTTAGGTTAGGCTAGGCTAGGCTAGGTAAGGTTAGGTTAGGCTTTAGGTTATATTATATAATTTGAAGCATTTAGTTCATGCTGTATTAATGTGTGACGTATGCTCTCCATCCCGGCATACTTCAGCTCAACTCTTTATTAAACATTATAAGCCTTTTACACAGTCTATGAGAGCATACAGGACTGAAGTGCATCCGTAATTTGAGTGAATTTAGACTATGAGTGAAGGGGTTACAGCTTTATTTGGATCTAAACTGGTGAAAGCAGAAATTACTACACACACACACTCTCTCTCTCTCTCTCTCTCTCTCTCTCTCTCTCTCTCTCTCTCTCTCTCTCAGGGCCAAGGTATGCCAGTGTTATTCATATTATTCCATCTTCTCCATCTGTATCTGTAACCTCTTCACTATATAAAGTGTTTAAATTTCATTGTCAACTTCTCTTTCCCACTTGCTTCTCCCTCTTCTCGGACTCCTTCACTCCCTCCATCTTCTTCACAATCTCCCTCACATCCCTTATAATCTTATAGGTCAAATAGGGCGAATTGTTGGCAATAACCATTTTCTGATATACCTTTGTGTTAGCAAGATATTTGTGCAAGAGAAGAAAGTGACACAAGATGGACAGATTGACAAAGAAACAGATAAAAAGACAAAGAGAGATAGCGACAGAAAGTAGCAGGGACCTCAGTAGGCCTTTCTTTCCCCACGTAAACAATGGTTGCTATCCCACACTTGTCAAGATGTCTTGTGATATGGGGAGAAAGGCACGAAGATGTCTCAGATCCCTGACTGTGATATCATTGGTGAGGCAGGTATGACGGAAGCGGTGGCAGGAGGTGGTATTATTTTTCCTGTGTCCTTGGGGGACATGTGAAACGTGATGTTATCTTGAATATGTAAGTGTGTGTGTGTGTGTGTGTGTGTGTGTGTGTGTGTGTGTGTGTACAAGAAGACATTCCTCAAATGAACTGATAAATCGATTAAAGATACAAGAGTAGATAAACAAGGAAGAAAATATATAAGATAATAAATAAATCAGTAAGTGGACACAACTTTCATTAGTCGTCTGGTTTATGAGGTAACCACCCGGCTGCCAAACTGGTATTTTTCATCATACGCAATTGAACGAACGACGTCCACTGTCCTGCACAAAAAAAACCCCCTACCTGCACCACTACTCGCGGGGGCAGTAGTGATGAGTTTATTGGTACTATTAAAAGATAATTAATACCATTAGATTAAAACTGTCAAGTCATTCCACCCTTCCTCCAAAAAAAAAAAAAAAAAAGAAGAAATTCGCCAACAGGTAAAATAAACAATAAAAAATCCTTCAGTCCGCCATAACATCGCTTCCTCCGTCTTGTTATCTATAATTACCTTGATTAAGGGGCAGCGGGAGGAACACGGCAAGAGCGGGAGGAATACAGCAGCAGCGAGAAGAACACGGCAGGAATATCACACGGCTCTCATCAGGAATCTTCAGCTGCCGGTAAAACAGGTCAAAGAGGAGTGCGTGGGCCGCCACCAGCCCCCTCGGGAACACCTACCATATTTGACAATATTCCGGGATATTTTTCTAAGATCAAAGACCGTGATTATAAGCGGGTGGTCTCCTGAATATCGGGTGGTGGCGCTCCGGACGAAAAGTAATCAAGGCGAGGCTCCCTGTGGACACGGGGTGAAAATTCTTGAGGTGAAAAGTATCGACTTAAATGTACACACCCACGGAGAGAGAGAGAGAGAGAGAGAGAGAGAGAGAGAGAGAGAGAGAGAGAGAGAGAGAGAGACCTATTTTACCATGTCATTAAGATTTCATTTACTGCTTAACAAGACAAAGGGAATATAAATAATAACTCAGACTCTTCAACAGGTCGTCTGCAACACAGGTCAACACGACTAGCTAGAATGTTCCTTCACTTAATACATTTGTTTTTTTTTTAAGAATTTACAAGAATCTGTAATTTTCCAGAACATTTCAACACTATACGTTAAAGCAAAACTACTGTATCTCCTAAAAGCATCACTATTTTCTTCCAAATTTCAGCATTTTAGTAGAAATCTGTGAAAAAGGGACGTCAAAAGATCACTCGTTCTACTCCCGCGGTCGTACTGTACATATTTCACGCTGACAAATGACACTCGATCATGGTGTCACATTTCTTCACTCACAAATTTGTCTCTTTTTTTCAGCTAGACTTATACTGTTTATCGTCCGCCATGCCTCTCACCTGTACGAGAAGGATGGCTCATGAAACACATAAGGTAACAACAAGACCTTTTTTTCTGATTGATAACCTGTTGCTATATTTATAAACTAAAGGTGTGTACTAAATGGGACGGCGGGTTCTGGTTGGTTGATAGGGAAACCAATGAAAGAAGAGCCCCAGTCGAATGAAACATGGCGCACAATATAAAAAGAGAGGGAATTATGATATACAGTATCTTTAATCTGTTTTGTTTCGTCTACATTTCTTTTTGTTCTCTTACACTGTTTTTTTTGGGGGGGGGTTCCACTAGTCTCTCATTGGTTAAAGGAGTCAAGAAATATACCTGTTGCCTAATTACACGACAACAGGGGACCAATTTATCTGAAACCACCAACCTCAGGTAATAATAATAATAATAATAGTAATAATTCTTATGAACTTTATCTTATACGCAAGACATTTCACACATGCGATTGTTTATTTAATATTATGAATAAACTGAGTATTATTAGAAAAGCGTTGATAAAGTATAACAAAAAGTAGCTTGTTCTTGTAACTATGACGTCATATCTATCCTCCCTTCCTCCTCCCCCATCCCTTCCTTCCCTCTTTTCCTCCCTCCCTCCCTCCCTCTCTTCCTTCCTCCCTCCCTCTCTTCCTCCCTCCCGCCCTTCATGGTCTGCCGTGTTTGGAACGAGAACATCGACAACACCTTATTATATATCCACAGACAGCTTGACCTTCTGACCTCCCTAAATCGATAAACTTTGATGAAATTACGATGTGTACAACAAAAGGTTATAATGCGGAGACTAAAACGTTAATAAGCAGACAGTGAGACAGACTGGCAGACAGGCAGATAGACATACAGACAGCATGCGATCCACATTGGCTGAGAACACTCTACATGTGCTCACCTCCTCTCAACAGCAAGCAGTTTCCCAGATATATTAAACAAACGCTGAACCTTTGGGCTGAGGAGAACGTTAATCTGGCTTGACTGTTTAACTGGTGAACTTAACAATAAAGTGTCTTACATCACCAGAGATACGAGAGTCGGGGCTTACCTGAGAGCAGTTTTACGTTTTCTTTATCTAAAACGAATTTCAAGGTATCTGCAATAATGTGTGTGTGTGTGTGTGTGTGTGTGTGTGTGTGTGTGTGTGTGTGTGTGTGTGTGTCCATTTACAGTGTACCAAAACGCAGTGCAAAAAGTGTCACAATTATAATGAACAAGACTTAGAAATTATATGGTGTAAGAAATAAGAAGAATTAGACTGCAGATTTGCACTGAGAAGGACACAAAGATTCCATACCACACACAACCCAAGATGACCTATGACCTCCACGACCATTGTGAGGTGGCATTAAAAGCTCACTGTCAAAATAAAATACTTCTTGTTAATCTACACTATACCTCTCCCAGCCCCCGTAAATGTGTGACCGTTAGTGTGAGTCCCTCGGTTGCTAGTGGGCAGCTTGTACAATGTTGATGTGGAGGCCGGGTTAGATAAAGACAGTGTGTAGCCAGATACCTCAGGGAACAGACGAGCAATTAGTCAATGTACGCCGGCAGCTATTATAAGCCTGGCGTTACTTCCACGAGATAGTGATACGGTAAAGACAAGACAGATTTTTACACTAGAAATACAAGACAACGTTGCCTTAAAACACACATAACATTGATATAGTAAAAAAAAAAAATAACGTGTAATAGATCGATAAATAATGTTATTATAATTTAACACAGGATTTTGATAATTACAACACTTAAGGTCGTGACTTGACTAGTTATGTCGCCAGTTCTCATAATCTCTTCTTATTTTTGCGGTGTGGTTGGTGTGTGGATTAGTGGATGTCATGTTTTTGACCTGACCTCATGTTTTGTAGGTCACCCTGTGTACATAAGCTCTCTCTCAGTCTTCGTAATTCAGTTGCCTCTGAAGATGTCTTCAACAAAGACGAAAGCTAAGGTTCTCCATTGTTTCCCTTTTCCCTATATGATTTTATCAAGGTCATGATATAAATATGCTGTACTGTTCCAGGAATTATTCTGCCACATAACCAAGACAAAATTACAAATAAAGATGTATCACTTTTTTGTAATTTTTAAGAGAATAATTAAGTCATCAGCAAATAGCTAAAGCTCAGATAATAAAAACTGATCTGGAATGACGAATTGAATACCTGGAAATAAATTAATCAATAAATAAAAATAATTCTTGCAACAATTCAGTAGCAATTGTGATATTAAATAAAAAAATCATGTTAACACACTGAACAAATCACTGTTCTTGAGGCCATCGTGATCACTGCTACCGTCTGTCACTTTTCAACTGTCTAAAATATTTGCATATACAGGGAATTCGATTTCTTAGGACCAATATACTCGATGTTAATGATACCTACCAGAAATGTTCCTCAGTTGGTCATTTTATCATCAGTGTGTCCAATGCCTGCTGTCAACATCACCAAAACAAGAAACCGTTAAATATTTTTTCCTCTTCATTTTAAAATTCAACAGCGCCGAGCCTTGTAGGTAAGATTTATTGTACGGTTCGATTTCAAAGCCTTGTGTGACGTCAGTATTTGTTACCTCAGTTGGCGGTTAAAGCCTCGTGTGCCTTTTGTTATTGTTTGGCAATTACGTCACGCCTGAGCCCGGCACCTGAGGCACAGGGAGGGGCTTTTATTTGGTGTGTTGTGTTGTTTTTAAAAAAGGATTCTGTGCTGAAACTCTCTTATGAAAGAAACCGTTTCAAGGTTGAACGAATAGTACCTACTATTATCTTGAAAAAATGGCCTGGAGTTGACATTAATTTGTAGTTGACCTGACCTGAATTGACTTGATTAGAGCAAACATTTCATAAGCTGACCCAATTACCTAGCTGCTACCTAGTATGACCTGACCTCAGGAAAGCTGACTTTACATGAATTCTCTTGACTAGAGTTATACGGTGAGAGTTGACGAGACGTGATCTATGATGTTTTTCACGCCACACGTCTGGCAGCGCTATAAGATGTTATTCATTGTAATGATGGTGGTAAATATTTCTATTTCCTCCTGGTTTTAAGGCAATTGAGGGTAATTTTGTTGCACATGTACAGTTAATGTTGATTACGGAAATCTTAGGGAAGAACATACGACGAAAAAAAGACCGTTAATTTATGTTTCGTGCAAAAATAACAAGGTTCTGGCAATTATGAAATTATGCGGTTATAAATATCCTCTGCTTGTAATAACTTTTACAAAGAATGCTACAGTTTATGTGCCGTAAAAACCAACACGACATTAAGAATATTAAATGCATCCTTCACACAAAGGAAAAAAGAACGATAATCCAAAATTTAACGTAGCGTACCAAAACAAGGAATCATTAAACTTGCTATAATCAAGAAATGGCGGGAAGATTACTCCGCAGCTGCTGACACGCAACACCTTTTTTGAGACACAACACAAACGGGGCCTCCAGCGAGTTTTAATCTCAGTTGAGTGGAACGTCCTAAGAGCACCGTATCTCCTCTTACCACAAGAATGTGATATCCTAAAAGTTTCCTTCCTAGATGGGTTGAAGCTAAAAGGGGTTTTGACGGATTATAAACATCTATCCTTGACATCCTAAACATCACACGTAAACAGTCCCGCCTTATACTGGATATTAAAATCAATGGCAAGACTACAACGCCAACTGACAATAATGTTGCCTCCAGCTCCAATCATTACATTATAAAAACTGAGAACATTGTTATGCAAAAAGTAAGAAAGAATCAGCGGTTATATCTTAGAAGATAAGAGGAAAAAGAAATGAATTAAATTACGTTGAGAGCCAAAAACTTAACCACTACTTCTATGATAAGACCAAAGTTTTAACGGCTGTCTCCCAGGAAAAACTAACGTGTATACATTCTCTAATCAAGACTATTTTTTTTCTTTTCTATTCGGTTCCCAGGAGAGACGGCGACCCCTTCACAACGAGAACTCCAGCACACAGAGACACCGAGGTTACTGCTGCTGCTTCTGTCGCATTGTCATATGTTGGTTCAAGTGGCACTGAGATCGCACGGAAAGGAGGATAATTGAGAGAAGTGCAAGACAGGTGTGGAAACGACTGGGAAGGACTAAGACAAGGAGGACAAATACCCTAAAAATATCAACTTACTGTTCATAATTGTTCGTATACCCGTATTATGTTCATTGTCAACCGGCACTATGTTCATTATACCTGCATTATCTCTATACATTTTATATTTGTATTGTCTATGTATATGTGGAATCAATGTGAACTTGCATGGTGATTTTTACTCAATAAATATCTATCACTCTGTTTGCCAGCACTTTGGTACAGTACACGTCATGGAAAATGAATCATTAGTCGACACAGTGAATCACAAGGCTCTGGTTCCAATTCACGGAATAAATTAGTTGTACTTTTCGTTAATGTTGTCGCCTACGGATCAATTCTCTTGTTATCTATCTTCACGCCACTAAACCTCACTAACTCACTAAAATAAGCAATCTATGTCTCTCTCTCTCTTGGACTCTATATCTTTTAGTCCAGGATCCCAAAAAATATAGAACCCGCTCATTTACGATAAGAGATTCATTTTAACTTCGACCCCCCCCCCCCCCCCCACCCTTCAAGGCCTCCATCTTGGTGTCTTTGTTTACAGGAGTTGGTTGAACGCGCTCTCATCATCACCAGGTAGGAGGGGGGGGAGGGAGAGTTTAACGTAAATACCTTTGAGAATATACTGTGTGAGGCGATGATGTTTCTCAAGTTGATAAAAAATAAGGAAAACAAAAAGCAAGAAAAGCGTAGAAGGGCAAATAAAACCTGAACAGTAATTTATATAAACGTATTTTCAATATTATTTTTTGTTAGTGCCATCCATTGTGTGGCCAACAAGCAACCGAATAAAGACTTTTGATTAGCTTAATTACAACCAATACCATACATATCTCGAATTGTGTACGTTGTGGTTGGCTTTCACTTAGCCAGTCATATCTATTGTTTATACTGGTCGAGCTTTTGATTGGTTTCGATTCATGATTAATTGCATGATGATGATCCCTTGTGTTTACTTTTCATCTCTCGGCGGAGATTGAGTGAGTTACTCAATGCACTCTGTAAACATATCTGACTTTCAACGAGAATAAAGAGTAATGCTGAAGTTTTGCTGAACCGATGTTGAATTTATTATTCAAAGACATTTTATCACCCAGCCGTGATTTTATAACCTGACCAACATGCTGTAATTTTTAGGAATCTTAATATAAATATTTCTAAAATAGCCTCATTAACAGAGCGGTTAGAGATAGTGTTTACTTAGGGGAAATATTTATGTTCAGTTGTAGCTCCAGTTCCCGGAATATGTAAGGATTAGAAGCAACTTTACCCTTTGAGGTACTTAACACAAGTGAAGGTACAAATTTTGCACAGATTTTATGGTAGAGATTTTCTATATTTAGTCTCGAGTAAAGGTATTTAGTTATGGTAGGAACGGTAACTATATGTTTGTACTGAACACTATGTAAATACCGCACTATATGTAAGTACAGTTCACTATGCAGGTAAAACACACTATGTTAGTACAGTACACTATGTAAATAAACACACTATGTTAGTACAGTACACTATGTAAGTAAACACACTATGTTAGTACAGTACACCATGTTAGTAAACACACTATGTTAGTACAGTACACTATGTATAAGTAAAACACACTATGTTAGTACAGTACACTATGTAAGTAAAACACACTATGTTAGTACAGTACACCATGTTAGTAAACACACTATGTTAGTACAGTACACTATGTAAGTAAAACACACTATGTTAGTACAGTACACTATGTAAGTAAAACACACTATGTTAGTACAGTACACCATGTTAGTAAACACACTATGTTAGTACAGTACACTATGTAAGTAAACACACTATGTTAGTACAGTACACTATGTAAGTAAAACACACTATGTTAGTACAGTACACTATGAAAGTAAACACACTATGTTAGTACAGTACACCATGTTAGTAAACACACTATGTTAGTACAGTACACTATGTAAGTACCCCTCACTATGTAATAATGGCACGAGGTGTACATAAAAAAAATAATTACGGAAAGAAACGACAGAATACATTTAATTTTCATATTTTAGCTAAAGTTTTATTTATGACTAAACACCTCGTTGTTGTACCTTCCAGAAGGACTCTCTCTCTCTCTCTCTCTCTCTCTCTCTCTCTCTCACGTAAAGATTTCTGTACCGTGCGTGTGAGAGAGAAGCCTCAATTCAATCGTTTCCTCTCTTTATCCCTCTCACTCTCTCTCCCTCCCCTTCTCTCTTCCTCCCTCCCTCTCGCTCTCTCTCATAAAAATTTCCCCACGATGAGCGTAACAGAGAGGCTGCGGCCGGATGATTCTCTCCCACTCACTCTTCTCTCCTCGTTCTCAAAACAGACCTTTGTCATTTGTGTGAAAGGGTCGCCCTAATCTGACCTCTCTCTCTCTCTCTCTCTCTCTCTCTCTCTCTCTCTCTCTCTCTCTCTCTCTCTCTCTCTCTCTCTCTCAAAAGGTTTTGTTAGACCTTCTTCTCGTACTTTAAAGTTTACCACTATAATTCCTGGAAAGAAAAACTGTATCACTGTAACTCCTGGAAATAAACACTTTACCACTGTAGCTCCTGGAAAGAAACACTGTACCATTGCTCAGAAATCCAACTATAATTCCCTTGATCCTAGTTTTCAGAAAAAGAGGTCTAGGGTATACTGTGTGTCTGAGGGTGGATGCTGAGGTATACTGTGTGTCTGAGGGTGGATGCTGAGGTATACTGTGTGTCTAAGGGTGGATGCTGAGGTACACTGTGTGTCTGAGGGTGGATGCTGAGGTATACTGTGTGTCTGAGGGTGGATGCTGAGGTATACTGTGTGTCTGAGGGTGGATGCTGAGGTATACTGTGTCTCTGAGGGTGGATGCTCAGGCATACTGTGTGTCTGAGGGTGGATGCTCAGGTATACTGTGTGTCTGAGGGTGGATGCTGGGGTATACTGTGTGTCTGAGGGTGGATGCTGAGGTATACTGTGTGTCTGAGGGTGGATGCTGGGGTATACTGTGTGTCTGAGGGTGGATGCTGAGGTATACTGTGTGTCTGAGGGTGGATGCTGAGGAATACTGTGTGTCTGAGGATGGATGCTGAGGTATACTGTGTGTCTGATGGTGGATGCTGAGGTATACTGTGTGTCTGATGGTGGATGCTGAGGTATACTGTGTGTCTGAGGGTGGATGCTGAGGTATACTGTGTGTCTGATGGTGGATGCTGAGGTATACTGTGTGTCTGAGAGTGGATGCTGAAGTATACTGTGTGTCTGATGGTGGATGCTGAGGTATACTGTGTGTCTGAGGGTGGATGCTGAGGTATACTGTGTGCCTGATGGTGGATGCTGAGGTATACTGTGTGTCTGAGGGTGGATGCTGAGGTATACTGTGTGTCTGAGGGTGGATGCTGAGGTATACTGTGTGTCTGAGGGTGGATGCTGAGGTACACTGTGTGTCTGAGGGTGGATGCTGAGGTATACTGTGTGTCTGAGGGTGGATGCTGAGGTATACTGTGTGTCTGAGGGTGGATGCTGAGGTATACTGTGTGTCTGAGGGTGGATGCTGAGGTATACTGTGTGTCTGAGGGTGGATGCTGAGGTATACTGTGTGTCTGAGGGTGGATGCTGAGGTATACTGTGTGTCTGAGGGTGGATGCTGAGGTATACTGTGTGTCTGAGGGTGGATGCTGAGGTATACTGTGTGTCTGAGAGTGGATGCTGAGGTATACTGTATGTCTGAGGGAGGAAGCTGAGGTATACTGTGTGTCTGAGGGTGGATGCTGAGGTATACTGTGTGTCTGAGGGTGGATGCTGAGGTATACTGTGTGCCTGAGGGTGGATGCTGTGGTATACTGTGTGTCTGAGGGTGGAAGCTGAGGTATACTGTGTGTCTGAGGGTGGATGCTGAGGTGTACTGTGTGTCTGATGGTGGATGCTGAGGTATACTGTGTGTCTGAGGGTGGATGCTGAGGTATACTGTGTGTCTGAGGGTGGATGCTGAGGTATACTGTGTGTCTGAGGGTGGATGCTGGGGTATACTGTGTGTCTGAGGGTGGATGCTGAGGTATACTGTGTGTCTGAGGGTGGATGCTGAGGTATACTGTGTGTCTGAGGGTGGATGCTGAGGTATACTGTGTGTCTGACGGTGGATCATGGGGTATACTGTGTGTCTGACGGTGGATCATGGGGTACACTGTGTGGAAGTGAGTCCCCATAAGCATGACTGGTCGTTAGGGTCAGCTTGGATACAGCAAACTATTATACTCAGTCGTCGGTAAGCAAAGAGGAAATCTGGCAGGCACTACACTTGTCAACTCCATTTCGCCATCTGTAAAGTTATGTATCCATTTACAGGTTGGTTGGACTGACGTCTCATTAGACACAACAAGACGGGGACTAACACAAGTTACACTAAACTTAATGTTAATTCATTCCGTGAGTCAATCTCCCCGGGTTCAATGGCTGCTTTTATCTGTGTGTTATTCCCTGTACGTGTTAATAATTCAAGGATAATTACTAATGACGTTAAGAGATCGACAAAAATAAAAACACAAGGAAAATACAGACAACAAGGCAGCACACAGTTCAGATATCTTTCCCCTCTTTACTCTGGTTAATATTAGAAGACTAAACAAGGTACAGACACAACAATCCCGGGAGTGAGAGATTATGGACATGATGCGCCAGTGAGGTGTTTATTTTGACGTAAGGAGCGCCAGCAGTCTCGAGGTGGACAGTGTGAGAGATGAGTTGTTCTTAAGTGTATATGAACCTGATGAGTCACCATGATGTAGCAAGAAAAGCCATCAATCACTGGTACTTCAGGGCAAAAACAACAACACGAGCTGGTTATGGCACTCAATGAGAGCTGCCAGTTGAGTGTTGACCGTGATGAAGGACAAAAGTGACATTATGAGATGTAAACTTTAAATACAGAGAACACAGTATGGACCACCCCCCCCCACTCCCCCACCGGATAAATAACGTACTAATATACTGCATTATCCCCATACTTACTGTATAACCCACGTATCAAGACCCAGTAGTAATATGACACTGTAGTATTGTGGTGTTTAACTTTGTGACAGACACTTTATACTGTATAACTACTGATAAAACCATTGTCTTCAGTAAGATAAAATAGTAAAGGCAGTCACCATCTCACGATTCTACAGTATTATTTTTTTATTCTTTTCTTAACTAAATACAAAATACATATCAGGTTTAAAGAACTGCATCCTCCTGTAAAAAAGAAAAATCCAACTGTAAACAACTTCTAGAAACTTTATCCTTAATGTAAATGTATAAATGAATATTGAAAATTAGAATTATCTCGTTCCAAGAAATAAATCAAGCTGGTCTCTAGAAACCTTATCCACAATGAACAGAATAAAATAACACATGTAACTGTTTTTTATAAATGTTATGTTTGAAGTCACTAAATAAAACTCACACACAGCTGTTGTCTAGATGTTTCTGTTAACTGCTGGGGTTTGGGGAGAGTTGGTCCAGCTGGGGAACACCGTGATAAATTCTCGAGTTTAATTGTTTCCCTCTATGCCAGGTTTACCCCCTTAGAGAATATATATATTGTGTGTGTTCTTCTTTTCTTACGATCATTATCATTATCATTCATTGTGGAAACATAGATACATAAGTGAACCTTGACGTAGGAACATGTATGTATGTAAATAAGACAAAAAAGAAAATAACAACAAAATAGAAACTTGTACGAAATTTAAATATTACGAAAATTACGAAATTATTTGATATTTTTTTATTGGTGACACCGAGCCTATCGTTGTGTATATATAATGAGATTGTTAGTTCATCTGTTTAGTGGTGAGGCGTGTGATATCCCCGAGAGAGAGAGAGAGAGAGAGAGAGAGAGAGAGAGAGAGAGAGAGAGAGAGAGAGAGAGAGAGTCCACAAAACAGCGAACACTATCTCGAATTTAATCATGTGGTCAGGATGTATGTTGACAAGTCCTTCACAAAACAAGAACTGTGTACATCAACTGTGGTCATTTAGTCTCTCTCGCTCTCTCTCTCACCTACAATAACTTTAATAATGTAGAAATATAAATATATTTACTATGAACAAAGGTGGGAGTATTTGGTGTAATGGTTCATAAATACATTCAGTACAAATAATAGTAACCAATACGTCTAGTGTGAATAATAAAGCTTAATGCATTTGGTGTGAATAATGATGATCACTCGGACGCAAATTTACATATTTTTGAAGCTCCACGGCTAGGCACGCACCACTCCTCTAGGGATTAAAGCCATCTGTTAGGAATTACAATTATAAGGTGAACAAAAACGCGTCTCCCAGGTTTACAGATGACGCATTGCAGAGCTGCCATGAGACGCCACATTTTCAAATTGTTCAGACGTATTTTCATAATTTCAGAGTATAAAATAAAAGTGTTTCCTCCCGTAGAATTGTGGACGTGTTGAGTGTTTTATTGTTAAAAGCTGTAAATCAGGATATCTCCACACCCCAGCGGCTGACACGTCCTCACAAACAAACTGATATATCGCATGTCGATCCATAATTCATATGATTAGTATTTGGGTATTTCCTGTTTATGCTCAAACTGGTGGTGAGTTTTTGTCAATCGGCGTTTGTACCATAATGGCTAAGACGGTGTGTGTGTGTGTGTGTGTGTGTGTGTGTGTGTGTGTGTGTGTTACTATGCAATTTACAAATATCGAGTTTGGTTAATTTATACATTCAACTACTTTCCATTTAATTTTCACCAAGAATATAAACTTTCCCTCCACTTTCATGCCCCCAACTCCCTACCCATAACACCCAGCGAATAACAAGATTGGAAATACCTTTATGTTACCATCACAAATAGTCTTACCTTGACCACGCCTCATCAGGTAAGACCTCAAGACATCGCGCGATTTTTAGTGACCCTCCTACACGCTCTCACCTGAAGTTGACGTTGATGTTATTACTGCGCTTCAACAATTAAGTGCGTAACATGAGAGATAAAAATGAGTTCTGGATTTAGTTGCTCAGTTGTGAAGTAAAACAAGTGATGGAATATAACATAGCGTCTATAATTAATTCACTGAGACTGTAGGTTTCCTTAATTCACTTGCTTCACGTTATGGGAAACAGGTGTAACATTCAGATGTTTGAGATAATTAATCTTTACTTAATAAATCTCATAACTAAGCAAAATATAAGAATTAACAAATGTCTTCCCTTTTCCTCAATTTCTCTCAATATTTCACTGAAGACCAACTTTTGGTGGGGTAAATATATATACCAAGATAACTTAGTCAACATGTACAACTGTGGTCAAAATTCCCTACACACTGGCATCTACTTATGGGTCATATATGTGATTGGTTTATAATGGACAATGTTGTTTTTCAATAAAAAAATGATAGAATAATAATGTGAAAAACCATTCTATAAATATCAAGGAAGATTTGAGCATATAGATGAGCAAAATCCCAGTTCACCTAACTTATATAACACTGAATTAGATGCTAGATATTGTCAGAGGTGTAGAGAGAATTTTACTCGGAGGTGTCCATTTCAAACAGAATGTCTCAGTATTCACCTAATAAATCCTTAACAAAAGTACATCTTAGTTTTATATAAGGAAGAGATATATTGTTGCAACTTTCGTCCCTAATGGTGCAGTGATTAATGTTTTATAAGTGGACAAGGGAAATAATAATATTATTATAATAATAATAATAATAATAATAATAATAATAATAATAATAATAATAATAATAATAATAACTATAGATTGCACGAGAAGGTAACAATAACTCACACCGTGTGATGCCTCTTTGAAAGCCTTGACCTTTGACCTTCTGACCCGTGAAATAAAAGTAGCTCCAGGAATTGTTATTATCACACACACACACACACACGTACATAATTAATCAAGGGCATATGGCACTGATTGGCTTAGTAACAAGACCTGACCAATGTATAATAATAATGGTAGTAACAGTAATAATAGTAAGTAATAACAAACGCAAAAATAATTTATTTACAACACGTAGGAAATTTGGAATGGAAGTCGAAGAAGTTTGGTATGTTCCTCGACGTGTACCTTCTAACATAACAGTGTTGGTTGTTTTTACGCCACAACCTCCACACACCTGCAACATCTTTCACACACCTGCTACATCCTCCACACACCTGCTACATCTTTCACACACCTGCTACATCCTCCACACACCTTCTACATCTCTCACACACCTGCTACATCCTCCACACACCTGCTACATCCTCCACACACCTGCTACATCCTCCATACACCTGCTACATCCTCCACACACCTGCTACATCCTCCACACACCTGCTACATCTTCCACACACCAGCTATATCCTCCGCACACCTGCAGTCTTCGCGATTCAGGTGTCGCTAAATGATATCTGAATTCTGAGGAGTAGATAATTTCATATACAAGAAGGAATGGATTTACACACACACACACACACACACACACACACACCCTTTCATCACCATGCACAGTTAGGAATGTGGTGATGCAATTATGTACACCTTTACCATGGGTGAAGCCATTTATGTTAGGAGACATGTGTTCTCTGATTCTATATAAGAGTCTGCCAAGAACCATCCTCTCAAAGGTTTTACACAGGCAGCTGGTTAGTGATATGGGACGAAAGGCATCAGGCTGTCCTGGTTTCAGTATTGTTGTACCAATACCGAAACCAGGACAGCCTGATGCCTTTCGTCCCATATCACTAACCAGCTGCCTGTGTAAAACCTTTGAGAGGATGGTTCTTGGCAGACTCTTATATAGAATCAGAGAACACATGTCTCCTAACATAAATGGCTTCACCCATGGTAAAGGTGTACATAATTGCATCACCACATTCCTAACTGTGCATGGTGATGAAAGGCACAGATACACCACATTTCTTGACCTAAAAGCTGCATTTGATATTGCCAATACGCAACTGATATTGTACGAACTAGCCAAAATGGATATAGGAGGTAGGCTGTTACACTGGATAAGTGGTTACCTAACCAACAGAAGGGCTGCTGCACTGTTTCAGGGATACAAAAGTGAAGTTAAAGATATGCAACTTGGTACCCCTCAAGGTGGAGTACTTAGCCCCACTTTGTTCAATGTTCTTATGAATGCATTATTAAATTTAATACCAGACAACCCCAGCAATATCTCAATCAGCTATGCTGACGATATTCTTATACATACTAAAACTCATCGTGAAATGCAAACCACCCTGAACCATGTATACGCAGCCTGTGAACACCTCGGTCTTATTATCTCCACTGACAAAACTAAGGTGTTCAACAAACAAGCTGGGAACCGCAAACGCGGCCCCGCCAAGTTCAAGATAGGTAACAACACTATTGACTATGTTTCTTCTTTTAAATATCTTGGTGTTTCCGTCCCTTGTACCCTACCTGCCATACAACAGCTAACCCGCCAATGTACTGACAGACTGAGACCTCTTAGAAGTGTAGCGGGGTACAGCCCGCACTATGGTGCTAATATTAGAATTGTTAAAACAATGTACCTAGGCTATATAAGATCTCTGATAGATTACCACGCACCAGCCCTGGTCATTCGTGACGGGAAAGGCGTTGACAAGCTCGAGAAAATGCAAAATAAAGCCCTCAGAATTATCCTCGGATGTCCCATGAGCACTAAAGTACTTAATATGAGGAAAGAACTAGGTATACCCAGTGTTAAAGATAGAATAATTGAAGTCAACCTCATGATAGCCCTGAGGCTTCTGCGTGGTGATCCTGATAACATTGTTTCCTTAAAATTGCTAGAATGTATGAACCATGGGACTACTGAGTCTAAATGGATCCAAACTACAGCTACACATATGAAGATATTTGGACTAGACCACCTGTACAAAGTTGAGACACAACAGCGCTTCCTGCCACCCTGGCGGACAGTTCCCTTCGATATCACAATACCGACGTATCCGCCTAAAAAATTAATTATACAAAGCATTTATCTCCAACACACTGCCAAATTGAGAGCTCTTGAACACATACACACTCTACAGACTGATGATAATATCACACAGACCATCTACACTGATGGGTCTCTAAACACCGCCTGTGGGAGGGCTGGAAGTGCTATTGTTGTGACTCAACCTGACGGTAATATAATTGAGAGAGGAGTTAGAATTAACAACTGGGCATCCACTCTACAAACTGAATTAGTTGCCATACTCACAGCTATTAAATTCATTGAAACCACTGTTACTGACAGTCTCATCATCACTGACTCTCTATCCTCACTACTTGCCCTTGGTACCCTCGACTCAGGTTGTCACGCTCTTGTCTCTGAAGCCAGACACAAATATGCGTGCCTTGTTGACCGGGGTGTCAGGGTCAAACTGTTGTGGATCCCCTCTCACATAGGCCTCATAAAACATGACAGAGTTGATGCCCTCGCCAAACTCGCGTCTAACAAAGACACCGTTGAATACAATTTGGGTCTGTCAAAAAGAACCCTTAAAACTGTAATTAGGAAAGAACTTATTGATGAGTTTGACGCAAGTAGACAAGTGCAAACAGGCACTAGTCAATCCATAGTTTACCATGATGAGATGTATCAAGTGAAACACGTTTATGGAGCAAGTAACAAGATCACTAGATTACAAGATGTTGTAACAGCTAGATTAAGGTTAGGATATAAGTACCTTTGGCAGTATGTTCCTCAAGCAGATGTAAACAAAACTAAATGTAAAGTGTGTGGCCATACATATGGCCACACACTTGAACACTACGTCCTCGACTGTGTGAAGATAGAACCTTTTAGGGACAGGTCCAAGCACACTGTGTGTGAAATGGCACAACACTTCATCTCTAATGGCAAGATAGCCGACATATTAAGATTGTATCCACTTTTTTGCACTTAGTATCTATGTCAGTTCTCATGTACAGAACCAAATACGCAATGTGCTTGAATACCTCCCACGTAAATGTGAATAACAAAGTGTGAGGCCAGACATACTGCCTCACACGCCTGTTCTCACGCATTTGTGAATAAGTTACCCTTTATGTATAGAACTAAACAAATAATGTAAATGAAATACTGTGTAACTTTCAGTGCCATAATATCCTGACAACGGGGGTTAATTATTATGACCCTTTGTAAACCCTACTCTGTAATCCTTTTGCGCTACCGCTCACAGGATGAGTGTGGGGTGCACAATAAAGTAGCCGCTGCAAGCGGCAAAATCAAATCAATCACACACACACACACACACACACACACCAAGCCTTAACTAAATAATAAAACAATTCAATTAGAAAAAAATCCAGGAATACTAATCATGAAATATATCTTCCTTAAAAAACATAATCTGTACACCTGTGTGTAAAAACAGATCAGGTGTGTGGAGGTGCCCGAGACTGTGAAAACAAAACACATAACTTCTATTCAGGAAAAAACAAATAAAACAGATATAGGTTGAATTTAGAGCGAGAATATGAAAGCATACGCGAACAAAACACCGATTGTGTGTTTCATGGGGGGGAGCGATATATAGGCTTCCCCGTGACGCTTCTGTCTTGCTTTGAGTGAAATATCCCGGGGTACGTGTGTTACTGCACGACAAACTTTGTATATAAAGGACGAATATTGTACATTGTCAGGCAATTTCCAATAGTTTGTCTGTGATAGATGATACGCTGAGCTTTTTATACTTCTCGGATATAGAAATTGACAGTAGTTTTTAATATATTTTTGTATCAAATATTTCCAGTTGTACAATTTGTTTTTACTCCTGGATGACCTTGAGAATATTGTATTTTAATATTTTCGTAACATATTTTTTTGTAGTTATAAATAAAAAAAATATCATACACCAAGTTTCATTTCCTCTCTATTAAGCTTACTTCAAGTACAAAAATGTTATCATAATCTTTAATATATGTATCTAAAGAGATTGATGAGTGAAAATAGGCACTGGTCACGTTGTCGTCTTACCTGGTCATGTTTACCTGAGCCATTAATATCGATGACGTCACTCTTTCGTTTTCACTTATAACTGAGATATTAATGATGACATAACATACACTAACTTATCAATCATAACTCTAACTCAATCAAGACATAAAATCTCACTAGGATGAAGCAGTAGAGGGCGGGAATGCTCATTGTCCTCATATCCGCCGTTTAAGTTTATTTCTGATAAATGAACCACCTGAGGAGGAGTTATTCCCCGGGTCTCGAGTCTCTGTGTTACTGCATTAGATATTTTTCTTTCGCGACGCTGATGGAAGACCGTTTTCTTAACCTCCACCCTCCAGCGATCCTTCCTTCAGTAGTTTCCAATTATTTCACTGGAAAGTAGGAGAGCATTATTTTTTCTTTTCCTTAAGTTTCCTCCCCAATCCTTAATTTCCTTTGTTGCAGCAGAGAGCAGGACATATCCCAGAGATTAAAATCTTTTTCAAGTTCCTCATTCAAAGGAGAGAATCACAAAAGATGTTTTTTTCCCCTTGGTCTCATCTCTTCAAGTGTCTCATCTGGTACTTGGCGTCTTCTCTTAGTAAATTTGTTCGTTGTGAGGACAGTGTTTCTCATGCCTGTAGGGCGCGGCAGAAGCTCGGGCCTTAAAGAGTATAATTCACAATGGAGAGAAAATTCTTCAACCTGGTTACTAATGGCAACTATAAGAGAAGTCTTCCCAGGAGTGACACCTTTTACTCTATCCTGCTTGATGGACTTCCTTCAAGAGGCAACACACAGCCTCAGCCAACTTACGTGATTCTCTGAGCTGTACTCCTCAAGTTGATGTTTTACACTAATGTTCATCTCTACTGCAGTAAACTGTTGACATCAATCCTTGGGTGACGCTCTCCCAGACATGTGTTGATAAAATGGTTTCTTTAGCATCACATCCATTAAGGATTAAGTCGTCTTGTCAGCCAGCACGAGCGCACTGTTGATTTTCTTGAAGTAAGTCGTTTTGTATGTTTGCAAGAAGTTTGTAAATTACACTTAACTCAGGCAACTTTTCTGTCATATCTTGTTATGCCAAGTGAGACGGTGAAGATGTCTTGTGTTACTGAGACAGCTGCAACACTTCATACAACAAGTTGAAATGTTGACTTAAGTTACGGAGTATTAAGCAAGAAATGAATCCCCTTCTTTTCCTAAATAATTCTTTTGTATATTTTTTACACGTATTGTTTGTGTTCTTCATAGTAGAAAAATATTTCACCTATGAAATTGTCTCCCGGTTTTCGTCTTCATATATACCCCAAATTGAGGATAAGAGAAGCTATCATGTGACGGTAATAATCTGAGTGAACAGTTGAATCGACATCACCGCTATCTTCATGCCGATGCTTAAGTGAACCAGTAAAGGGGAAAAATAAAAACCATTCCCGTACGAACTTTTGATAAATCGTGTCCAGGTTATCGAGGAAGATCGTGAACAGTTTACGATACTAATACGTATTGGGAGTTATCATTTTCCCTAGGCAGGAATGTTAGGTTGACCCTCAGGGATCAGTTCTCAAAGCATTGTGTAGTAAACTCTCCCCTTAAGTGGCTCACTGTAGCTACGGCATAAAGACCCCGGCTAAAGTGGCGTCGAAATTGCACCAAGAATCTGCCGTAACTAAACGCTTTTTATCATCCCCAATTACGAGGAAAATTAACGCTTGAAGTTTTGAGAATCTAGACCCAACACATTGAGGGAGAGTTGAAATGTGAGGCTTTGTCTTATATCTAAGCTTTATGACTATTTTGGTAATTTAGGGAAACTCTTACGTAGACAGAAAGGCAGTAAGTCGCTATGTATGAATTGCATTATTACAGATGTATACAAAAAGGTTGAGTAGTTTGATTTGGCAGAATATGTTCTTTTTCTACTAATTTTATAAGGAGAACTCAAATGCTTCTGCAATCTATAGTAGGGCAGGGTTACTCAAGGATAGATCAAAGAAACATATGAAGCGTATGGTCGGTTCGCTTTGGAAGTAACTAAAAGGTTAATTTAGTGCATAATGAAATTTTTTTGTTAATATGGTTTATTCAGAGGTGTGGGCCGTATGATGATCACTGACCACGCCAGTGCATGTGTTATTAATAAGTTATTGCAATAAATAAATAAATAAATAAATTAATAAATACATAAATAAATAAATAAATAAATAAATTGATAGACAAACACACAAATAAATGAATAGACAAATACACTATAGACAGACAGACAGAGAGAGAGAGAGAGAGAGAGAGAGAGAGAGAGAGAGAGAGAGAGAGAGAGAGAGAGAGAGCAACATATGCCACCCTCCCTCAACACTCGTCTATCAACAACCTTCTCACCCCAGCACATTACAAGCATCACCACAAGCCCCAACTTGCCCCTAAGACTCTCTAATTTGATCGCGTGTGTCCGATCAGGCTTCCTGTTTGCCAAGACTGTGCCTCGTAATAGCGTAATTAAAATTATCGCCAATTAAGCGTCAATTAAACGTCGCCTTGGGAGCTGGCCAGCGAGAGGCGGTCGCTTAGTTCACGGAAGACATCTGCTCAACGGGCTGACTTAGGAGTACCTCAGGATGGTCTGCTGGTACCCTTAGCCTTCGCCACCTGCTAGTCCTCTGTTTTATTATGCTTGTACGTGTTCTCGTTTATGACATATCATCTTTTTATTCGAATTCTTGTACGTGATTATTATCGTACATGTTCACGTCTACAGGGGGGGGGGGAGAAGGGAGAGGGGGGAGGGGGGAGGGGAGAGGAGAGAGGGGAGAGGGGAAGGGGGAATGGAGAGGGGATAATCCTTTGATTTTTACCGTATTATTTTTTGTTTTCGCCTGCTGTTTAATATTGTTATCACGATCATTTTTAACATAGTCATTGTTATTATTAATGCCGCCGTTGCTGTCACAATAATCGTCAACATTATCATTATTCTTATCATTATTATCGTTATCAATATTATTACTATCTCTATATTCTCCTTTTTCTTTGTTCTTATTCTTATCATCATTATTATGATTATTTTACTATTAATTATCATAATTATTTTTTAAGTCATGGTTTCTACAACAGGTGGTAAGCTTTCTGTTTTAATAGGAATCATTTTTTTGCTTCAATACGGAACACATTTTCCTAATCCGGTTTTAATTATCCCTATCTCCTTATTCTGTTCTCCTTTTTCTTCCTCTAGATATTTATCTTCTTCTTCATCCTCTGTCTCCTTGTGTATGGGGTCACTTTAAGATTAAACAACCTTAGCTAACTTAACCTAACCTAACTTAACCTAACCTACCTAACTTAATTTAACCTAACCTAACCTCATCCTCAAAATAATGTTAGGGTGGTTAATCTTCAGGTGGTCCATGTGCTGTATCCAACTTACCCCTAATAGGTCGTCAACCTATGGGACTCACTGTTTCAATCAACCATCCAGTTTGTGTCAGGTAGTCGCTCTTGGGAGGGTCAGCCAGTCTCTTGAATTTGTCCGTCAGCTTCTCAGTCAGTCAGTTAGTTAATCTTAAGCAGTCATATCAGTTAGTCAGTCTTAAACGTTCACAATCAGTTGGTCAGTCAGTCTTAAGTAGTCACAGTCAGTTAGTCAGTCAGTTTTAAACAGTCGCATTCATTCAGTCCTAGTCAGTCCTATTAGTCTTTCAGTCAATCTTCACCAACCAATTTCTTTTCAGTCAGTAAGTCAGTCAAGTCTCCTTCACTCTTTCTCCTGTTCTATTTATCCCTTCCACTACCATCTCTCTCGCCTTCCATCTATCTTCCTCCAATACTTCTCTTCTCTTCCATCTCTCCCACCATCACCATCTCTCCCCCCCCCTCCCCTTCCCCTCGCTGCCATCTCAGGTTCGTGACGTCATCCCCATCAATCTGCTTAGTGTGCCGTAAAACAACTTTTCCCCACGAGCATCCTCCTACCCCCCCCTTCCAGACGTATATCCCTCCCCTCCCTTAACCCTTCCCCATTTCTCCATTACCAAAACACTCTTGATTTCCTCTTCATTTCTTCTAAACCTTCTTACTTCTTTCTTCCTCTCAATTTCTCCCTAACTGTCCTTCCTTCTTCCTTTTCTTCCCCTCATCTCTTCCTCCCTCTCTTTATGTCTTCTTTAAACCTTCTCTGTTTATCCTTTCTCCCGCTCTATTCTTCTCCTCTATTACCCACACCTCTCTTCCTATCCTTCTCCCCCCCCCTTACCTCCTACACTATTCTTCTCCTCTTCCTTCCACCTGTTTTTACTTCATCCTTCATCCCTTCCTTTATTTCACGTACCTCTTCCTCCTCCCTTACACCTCTCCTCCTTACTCCTCTGCTCATTCTTCTCCCCTTCCTCTCTTACCTCCAACACCATTCCCCCCTCTTCTCTTTTTTCACACACCTCTCCTCCTCTCCTCTTCTTCGTCTTTCTTCTTCCTCTCCTCTTATTCTCCTTTTTCCATACCCCTCTTACTTCCCACACTATCTCCCTCTTCTGTTTTTCCTCTTCTCCTATCCTCCTCACGCCTCTCCCCGTTCTTCTCCCCCTCACCTCTTACCTCCCACACCGTTCCTCCTCCTCTTCTCTCCCCTCCTCCACCCTCCCCTTTCTTCTCAAGCCCTTCAACAAAAAACTTACGGCGCACGACGTACAGCTGACATGAATCACCATTACGATTTTGAAGCCCAACCTGCTGGTCCATTTTGCTTTACATTAACCACACTGCAAGTTGGCGGAAAAATTGGGATGGGGCCACATATCTCGGCCGGCTGGGAGAGGCGATGGCAGCGAGGGAAGAGGAGGAGGAGGAAGAAGAGAGGAGGTGGTGTGGGGAGAAGAGTATGAGTGGGGAGAGATGATGGGAGGGAGGGAGAGAGGGGGATAGAAGAGAGGAGGGGTGAAGAGGGAAGAAACGGGGGTGAGGAGAAGAGGAAGGATAGAACAATGAAAGAAAGGTGTAGAATGGCAGGATAAAGGATTAGGAGAAGAGGGAGGATGAAGGAGGGAAGAAAGGTGAATGCGAAACGAAGGAATAGACGGAAGGGAAAAATAAATGAAGAAGGAACAAGAAGGAATGCATAAAAAAGAGGATACGTGGAAGCGAATGATGTATAGAGAAAGAAAAATTAATAGAAGAAAGAAGGGTGGAGAAAAGAGGAAAAGAGAAGGAACAAAGGAGGAGTGAAGGAAGAATGAAGGTGAGAGGAAGAAAGATGTCAATTCTATGGGTTTTAATCTCCTGTTTTCATATTATCTGACGAGTAGAAGATGTGTGAGGGATATGTGTATGAGGAGACGTATCAGGGATAAGGGTATGGAAGTGTGACGGATTTGAGTATGAGGGAAAATATGAGGGGTAAAGTGTATGGAAGTCTGAAGGATAAGGATATGAGAAGGGCGATATAAGGGGTTAAGGAAATTAGGGTAAGTATAAGGGATAAGGGTATAAGGGAAAGGAATTAAGGGGCGATTTTGATAAGAGCGAGAGAGAGAGAGAGAGAGAGAGAGAGAGAGAGAGAGAGAGAGAGACATTAAACCAATCATAAACATTACAATACACTAGACTAGAGTAAAGGAAAATGACTTCAAATAGCAGAATAAACTGGAGTGAAGGAAGGTTTGTCTCCCCCCCCCCCCCCCCCCCACAGCCCCCAGCCTTGTGTACACGCCCAGTAATAAGTACAATGACTCACACAAATTACACACCAAATGCTCGCTAATTACGTCGCCTAATGACTCCTAAATTAAAGTTATTACAATTAATTTATCATGCGGGATATTTTGCTTCGCTTTGAGGGCCGGTGCTTAGGGAGTACAGAGAGATTATGTGGGTCTTTATGGCTCCAGTACATGGTGAGGCATCAGACGCTCTTATGAGTGGGTAAATATCATGAATTACTGGGTACGTGTATCAATGTGCGTTTATTTATATGTGGGGATAGGGGGTTTGTTTTGTTAGTGTTACAGTAATTTTTGTGTTATTATTATTATTATTATTATTATCATTATTATTATTATTATTATTATTATTATTATCGTAACGAGTAATGTTATTGTGTTAAATCACTATACAGTTATATCACCTTTGCATAATTTTAACTTTTAGTATTATTTTAAAACATTAAACAGATTAATACATTTTAATATTAACTATTACCAGACATAACTGATTTACAAGACAATGAAAGAGTTTGATACAAGGAACACTCATCATTAAACTACTAAATTAATTAAGATATTAACCTTAATTAAAAATACTAATAAAAGACAATTAACTATGCTTATTGAAAACCATATAATAACCTTATTCAGGTCTAAGGGAGAGTGTGTCTTTGTCTATACGAACTTCAGTAACTGTCAACAGCAAGATATTTATGACCACCTTATGTATATGAGTATGCTAAGTGGTCTTATTATATCTGGTCTTATACATGCAAATTGGTCTTATTATATGACGACAGAGTTTCTATATGCTGCACTACTCACTTGACCTCTGACCTACAGAAATGTATAAAGTTCTTCAGCCCAAAATGAAATGTATAAAGTTCTTCAGCCCAAAATGAAATGTTTAAGTGTAAAAAAAAATATGATGAATAATGTATGAAAAGTGATCATCTGGACCCTGAAAGCCCATCTCTTTAGCACTAGTGACCTGACCTATGACCTGAGATTATATGATATCCTTCTTCTTTAGAACTAGTGACCTGACCTGTGACCTGAGTAGATATCCTTCTATAGCACTAATGACTTGACCTGTGACCTGAGATTATATATCTTTCTTCTTTTGCACTAGTGATCTGACCTGTGACCTGAGATTATATATCTTTCTTCTTTTGCACTAGTGACCTGACCTGTGACCTGCGATTATATGATATTCTTCTTTAGCACTAGTGAACTAACCTGTGACCTGAGATTATATCCTCCTTCTTTTAATGACCTGACCTGTGACCTGAGATTATATGATATCCTCCTTCTATTAATGACCTGACCTGTGAAATGAGATTATATCCTCCATCTTTTAGTGACTTGACCTGTGACCTGAGATTATATGCTATCCTTCTTCTTTAGCACTAATGACCTGACATATGACCTGTGACCTTTAAGTTTCTAACACCAATAATTAGTGACTATAAGGAAACTCATCTTACTCTTCATTTCTCAAATTTCTATTCATAATAACAATAACCTTGACTCTTGACATAATGATAACAAAAACAACAGACGAACAATACCTTTTGCAACATCAAGCAGAGGAACGCTATTAACTTACACAAACCTTACATTCCGAAACCCTGGTCTATTACGTCATAAAACACAATGGGATCTACTTTCTCAAGGTAAAAAAAGGGGAACAATTAAGATGATATTGATATATTATTGGTTATGTTTCTTGACATAGTCGTAGTTGTTTTTCTTCATCTCTATCAGTTAACACTTGTAAATTTTATCTTATCTGATAAGAACATAAGAACATAAGAAAATAAGGAGTCTGCAATAGGCCGGTTGGCCTGTGCATGGCAGCTCCTGTCGAGAGTTACTACCACTCTCTATCATCCATGAATCTATCTAGCCTCCCTTTGAAACTTTCCAGAGTTCCCGCACTTACTACAAAGTTGCTAAGCTTGTTCCACTCGTCCACCACCCTATTTGTGAACCAGTTTCTTCCTATCTCCCTCCTAAACCTAAACTTATCCAACTTGAATCCGTTGCTCCGAGTCCTATCCTGCTCGGATATGATAAGAACTTAATCTATATCCCCTTTATTGATTCCTTTCACCCACTTAAATACTTCTATCATATCTCCCCGCACTCTTCGTCTTTCTAGGGAATGCAAGTTAAGTTTCTTTAACCTATCCTGATATGGAAGGTTTCTAAGTCCCGGAATCATTTTTGTCATTCTTCGCTGCACCGACTCTAGTGAATTTATATCCATTCTATAATAGGGGCACCAGAACTGAACCGCATAATCGAGGTGCGGCCTGACTAGCGCAAGATATAGTTGCAATAAGACCTCTGCACTCTTGTTACTTACACTTCTAGATATAAAACCCAATACTCTGTTTGCCTTATTTCGAACATTAACGCACTGTTTTCTAGGCCGTAGGTCCGGGCTTACAAGTACCCCTAGGTCTCTTTCACAAGTCGACTTCTCTAGGTTGATGTTGTTAAGGCTGTATACATTATCAGTATTTGTTCTTCCAATATTAAGTACGCTTATTTTCTTCCTTAATATCCTTTTCTTCTCAGTGTCTTTTTATTTTCTTTCCGTACGATAAGCCACTGAGAGAGAGAGAGAGAGAGAGAGAGAGAGAGAGAGAGAGAGAGAGAGAGAGAGAGAGAGAGAGAGAGAGAGAGAGAGACTCTCCCGACTCTCACATAGTCTAAGGAAACACACCACCTTGGGTACGAACATAACGAAGACTTAAGATGGAAGCACAACCACCCGAGGCATCTTAATAGGACGACTCTATAGCCATATGAATACAACTAAATTGGACGCGACGATTTGGGTCTTTTCAACACGACGACTTTACACCATTTGGAGGCCAAGTTGAGCAGCCAACCACCTGAATGCGAAGATTTAACTCACCTGAAGATGCAAATTCTCGTATTTGGACAAACTACGCAACTGTTTTATTTTCGCTACAAACTACGCATCTGTTTTATAATGACTAATCTGTGTTAACTTCCAGGATCAAACTGCTGACTTAAACCTTAAACTCTTTCATAACTTATATCTTCAAATGCCTCCTTTGAAACACCCCTTATACAACAGACAGACACCACACACACACACACACACACACACACACACCAACCTAACTCCCGGGCTGCCCTTCCCCCCACTTGAATATGTAGGGACAAGTCATTTGTTTATCCAGTAACACCCCCTTCCCACCCTGTCCCATCCCATCCCGTCCCATCCCGTCCCGTCCCGTCCCAGGCTCCCTCTCATATACTGAACTACACCCTCTCTACTTGTCATCATTCTCTGTTTTTTATTGTTTTTTCTTATTCCTCTTTTATGATTTTCTCTTTGACATCTTTATTTTATCTCATTTACATTATTCTGTTCTTTGTTACGTTTTTCTCCTTACTTCCCCTTATTTTTCCTTCTTTACGCTGCTCTATTATTTTCTCTACTTTTGTTATTCTCTTTAATTTCATTTTCTCTCTTTTTGCTGTATTTTCTTTTCACATTTTCCTCAAATGTTATTCTCCTTTCCTTCTCTTCGCTTTTTCTTTTAGCCATTTTCTTTCCTCTTTTACTCTTTTCTACTAAATTCCTTTTTCACTTCTAACTCTGATCTGCTCTCTCTCTCTCTCTCTCTCTCTCTCTCTCTCACACACACACACACACTACTTCATATCCCGGCACAAAACTCAGCCCTACTCTGTCAGATTCCTCCACCTCCTCTTCCCACCTCCTCCTCCTGCTCCCCTCTTATGCATCATTAGCATGAGACAACATCACTGCCGGGACGCCCCCTGTTTGTGCAAGTCTCAGTTTCCATTTATTAAGCTCCTTTATCGCTCAGTCTATAACGGTGAAAAAGCTTGCATGGAGTTTTGAGTTATATCGGTGGATGAGTTGAGGGTTTGAATTATATCGGTGGAAAAAGCTTGAAATTTTGAATGATATCGGTAGAGAAGTTGAGGGTTTGAATCTTATCTGCTGAGAAAATGTTTTGAATGATATCGGTGGAGAGACCTAAAGATTAATCTCCTTTATAAAAAAACACATTCATTGTTACTCATCATTATCAAAAATCATCATACAAGACTTCATCACACACACACACACACACACACACACACACACACACACCTTTAAATCTGAATTGAGAGAGAGAGGTGAATAGATAAAAACAGACACAGACATAGATTGATAGACAGATAGATAGATAGAACTACAAGCAGGTTCGAAAGCAAAATCCCTTTGGTATCTGTAAAGGAAATGGTGAAACAAGATTTGGTCTTGCATTCCATGTTTGCTTAGTACGTGTATGGAGGGAAGGGCTGGTGAAGAGAGAGAGAGAGAGAGAGAGAGAGAGAGAGAGAGAGAGAGAGAGAGAGAGAGAGAGAGAGAGAGAGAGAGAGAGAGAGAGAGAGGATATATGAAGGGTGAATGACAGACAAAGAAAAAGAGAGGGAAGGGGGTGTGAGAGGGAGGATGATGGAAAGTGGGATGTAAGAGGGAGGATAAATGGAAGAGAGGAGGAAGTGAGAGGGAAGATGAGATAGAGGGAATTAAATATTAAAGCACTGAATGGTAACACCTGAGTATATAGATATAAACATCTTTGTCTGTTTTGAATAACTGTGTGAGTACTTGGTCTGTATGTCGGTCTCTTAATTGAATGTCTGTGTAATTGTCTTTTCTGTCTGTATGTCTGTTAATAGACTATGTCAGTGTGGGTGTGAACGGTGTGGAGGTTAATCATTAATTTATCAGCCGAGGTCGTCACAACTCACTGAAATTTTGTACAGTTCGTCAAATATTTCTCCATGTATGTATGTATGTATGTATGTATGTATGTAATAATAATAATAATTAACGGTTTATTGAAAAAGTTCTGCAGCCCGAAGGCTGAAAATATACATTGGACATAAATGACTTATTACATACATTGGTGGTTTAACAAAAGCCTTCATTAGAGAAAGGTAAAGGAACATACAGTGAACAAACAGATTATTGTAGGTGTTGAACAGCAAACTCATAGTGTAGTAATTCCCTCACAGATGGTGTTATGAGGGACCTCACGTGGTGTAGTTATTCCCTCACAGATGGTGTTGTGAGGGGCCTCACGTGGTGTAGTAATTCCCTCACAGATGGTGTTATGCGGGGCCTCACGTGGTGTAGTAATTCCCTCACAGATGGTGTTATGAGGGACCTCACGTGGTGTAGTTATTCCCTCACAGATGGTGTTGTGAGGGGCCTCACGTGGTGTAGTAATTCCCTCACAGATGGTGTTATGCGGGGCCTCACGTGGTGTAGTAATTCCCTCACAGATGGTGTTATGAGGGACCTCACGTGGTGTAGTTATTCCCTCACAGATGGTGTTATGCGGGGCCTCACGTGGTGTAGTAATTCCCTCACAGATGGTGTTATGCGGGGCCTCACGTGGTGTAGTAATTCCCTCACAGATGGTGTTATGAGGGGCCTCACGTGGTGTAGTAATTCCCTCACAGATGGTGTTATGCGAGGCCTCACGTGGTGTAGTAATTCCCTCACAGATGGTGTTGTGAGGGGCCTCACGTGGTGTAGTAATTCCCTCACAGATGGTGTTATGCGGGGCCTCACGTGGTGTAGTAATTCCCTCACAGATGGTGTTATGCGGGGCCTCACGTGGTGTAGTAATTCCCTCACAGATGGTGTTATGAGGGGCCTCACGTTGTGTAGTAATTCCCTCACAGATGGTGTTATGCGGGGCCTCACGTGGTGTAGTAATTCCCTCACAGATGGTGTTATGAGGGGCCTCACGTGGTGTAGTAATTCCCTCACAGATGATGTTATGCGGGGCCTCACGTGGTGTAGTAATTCCCTCACAGATGGTGTTATGAGGGGCCTCACGTGGTGTAGTAATTCCCTCACAGATGGTGTTATATGAGTGAGGTGTGGTCCCAGGCCTTCCTATCGTAGACGGATTAACACATCTCTGGTTGTTGGGTCTCACGGGCCGTTATCACTGGGTACCTGGGACCTCACTGTGTGAAGGTTAACTGGGTATGACTGTTACTGTTGAGTTGTTCTCACTGACTTAAGCACTGTTCACCACTGTTCACCTCTGTTTAACACTGGTTCCATTCCTTTCCTAAATGAAATAGTAACTTCTGGCGAGAACTTGTTGATATTCCGGTGGGGAGGAGGGTTCAGCGGAGGGAGTTGGTATGGGCCAACTTAACAGTTGACCTGGCTGCTCCGAGAGGAGCGCCAGGTACGTCTTGACCCTTCGGTGGTCAAGAATGTATGTATGTATGTATGTATGTATGTATGTATGTATGTATGCATGCGTTTGTTCGTCTATTATATTACAGGCTATTACAGTTTAGAAGTCAGAGTGATGGTCAAATATCAAATTCAAAGGTCAAAGTTACGGTCAAAGTTCAGCCTATACGACACCTGAAGATAACATGGCTCGCAGGTCACGTCAAGGTGCTACACGGGAGGCTGGTAGAGTACGTATATATTTTTTCTTCAGTCTGTGATGTAAAGTTGTTGAGATAAGTCTGGCGTGAACTCTGCGAGGGATCACCACTCAAACTTTGGGATGCTTTGAGCCATTGCCTTTAAACTTCCAGATTAGATTCTTGAAGGTAATCTCCCCTCTCAAGGTATATGAGTTTGGTTAAGATCGGACAAAGGCTTTGGGAAGTGTGTAGTTTGGGCGAGTATGAGGGGTTGCAAGGGTGGCGTGGGTGTGGGCGCGCAAAGAAAGAGGTCGCAAGGGTGGTGTGGGTGTGTGAGGGGTGTTGTGGGCGTGTGAGGAGAGAGGCCTCAAGGGTGGTGTGGGTGTGTGAGGGGGGTGTGGGTGTGTAGGCGTGTTCTCGTGGTTTTGGGTGTGTAGGAGTGTTCTCGTGGCTGTGGGTGTGTAGAAGTGTTCTCGTGATTGTGGGTGTGTAGGAGTGTTCTCGTGGTTGTGGGTGTGTAGGCGTGTTCTCGTGGTTGTGGGTGTGTAGGAGTGTTCTCGTGGTTGTGGGTGTGTAGGCGTGTTCTCGTGGTTGTGGGTGTATAGGAGTGTTCTTGTGGTTGTGGGTGAGTAGGAGTGTTCTCGCGGTTGTGGGTGTATAAGCGTGTTCTCGTGGTTGTGGGTGTGTAGGAGTGTTCTCGTGGTTGTGGGTGTGTAGGAGTGTTCTCGTGGTTGTGGGTGTGTAGGCGTGTTCTCGTGGTTGTGGGTGTGTAGGAGTGTTCTCGCGGTTGTGGGTGTGTAGGAGTGTTCTCGTGGTTGTGGGTGTATAGGAGTGTTCTCGTGGTTGTGGGTGTGTAGGCGTGCTCTCGTGGTTGTGGGTGTATAGGAGTGTTCTCGTGGTTGTGGGTGTGTAGGCGTGTTCTCGTGGTTGTGGGTGTAAAGGAGTGTTCTCGTGGTTGTGGGTGTGTAGGCGTGTTCTCGTGGTTGTGGGTGTGTAGGAGTGTTCTCGTGGTTGTGGGTGTCTAGACGTGTTCTCGTGGTTGTGAGTGTGTAGACGTGTTCTCGTGGTTGTGGGTGTGTAGACGTGTTCTCGAGGTTGTGGGTGTGTAGGAGTGTTCTCGTGGTTGTGGGTGTGTAGACGTGTTCTCGTGGTTGTGGGTGTGTAGGAGTGTTCTCGTGGTTGTGGGTGTGTAGACGTGTTCTCGTGGTTGTGGGTGTGTAGACGTGTTCTCGTGGTTGTGGGTGTGTAGACGTGTTCTCGTGGTTGTGGGTGTGTAGACGTGTTCTCGTGGTTGTGGGTGTGTAGACGTGTTCTCGTGGTTGTGGGTGTGTAGGCGTGTTCTCGTGGCTGTGGGTGTGTAGGCGTGTTCTCGTGGTTGTGAGTGTGTAGACGTGTTCTCGTGGTTGTGGGTGTGAAGACGTGTTCTCGTGGTTGTGGGTGTGTAGACGTGTTCTCGTAGTTGTGGGTGTGTAGACGTGTTCTCGTGGTTGTGGGTGTGTAGACGTGTTCTCGTAGTTGTGGGTGTGTAGACGTGTTCTCGTGGTTGTGGGTGTGTAGACGTGTTCTCGTGGTTGTGGGTGTGTAGACGTGTTCTCGTGGTTGTGGGTGTGTAGGCGTGTTCTCGTAGTTGTGGGTGTGTAGACGTGTTCTCGTGGTTGTGGGTGTGTAGACGTGTTCTCGTGGTTGTGGGTGTGTAGACGTGTTCTCGTGGTTGTGGGTAGAGCCTACACAAAAAACAAGGGACGTATCCACTAGCTAATATTTTTACTTCAATTTAATTAATTTTTAGCAAGTGAGAGAAGAGGAAGATGGAGAAAGAGAGGGAGAGAGGAAGAGGAGGCTTTGGGGGGCAAAGGTGGGGGGGGTAACGAGTGAGGGGGTGGTGGATGGAAGGGGAGAGGAGGGGGAGGGGGGGGGGAGGAGGAGGAGGAGGAGGAGGAGGAGGAGGAGGAGGAGGTAAGGTGAGATAAGATGAAGTGAGGTGAAAAGGATGAAGGGAAAATAAGAGGGATTGTAAAAAAAGAAGAAAACATGAGGGAGATGAGTGGTGGGTAGAAGGAAAAGGGGAGGTGAAATGGGGGGTGAGTAAGGGGTAGCAGTGAAAGGAAAGAGAAAATGGAGGGAAAAGAGTTGGAAAGGATGGAAAGGGGAAATAAGACCAGATATAAAAAAACGAAGGAGGGGGGGGTGAAGAAGGGAGAGGAAGGAGAAGTAGGGATGTGAGGGATGAGACAATGCGGTTGAGAAGAGGGAGGAGGTAGTGGTAGCCAGGACAACGCTTCCTACCCAGGGATGGACGGAAACCTCTGAGTTCTTTATATGTGCTGAGGAAACTACCGCTGTGAGGGGTGAGAAGGAGTAGGGATGGAGGTGAGGGGTGAGAAGGAGTAGGGATGGAGGTGAGGGGTGAGAAGGAGTAGGGATGGAGGTGAAGGGTGAGAGAGGGTGAGGATGGAGGTGAAGGGTGAGAGAGGGTGAGGACGGAGATGAGGGGTGAGAAGGAGTAGGGATGGAGGTGAGGGGTGAGAAGGAGTAGGGATGGAGGTGAGGGGTGAGAGAGGGTGAGGATGGAGGTGAGGGGTGAGAGAGGGTGAGGACGGAGATGAGGGGTGAGAGAGGGTGAGGACGGAGATGAGGGGTGAGAAGGAGTAGGGATGGAGGTGAAGGGTGAGAGAGGGTGAGGATGGAGGTGAGGGGTGAGAGAGGGTGAAGATAGAGGTGAGGGGTGAGAGAGGGTGAGGATGGGGGTGAGCGGAGAGAGAGGGTGAGGATGGAGGTGAGGGGTGAGAGAGGGTGAGGATGGGGGTGAGGGGTGAGAGAGGGTGAGGATGGAGGTGAGGGGTGAGAGAGGGTGAAGATGAGAGGTGAAGGGTGAGAGAGGGTGAGGATGGAGGTGAGGGGTGAGAAGGAGTAGGGATGGAGGTGAAGGGTGAGAGAGGGTGAGGATGGAGGTGAGGGGTGAGAGAGGGTGAGGATGGAGGTGAGGGGTGAGAAGGAGTAGGGATGGAGGTGAAGGGTGAGAGAGGGTGAGGATGGAGGTGAGGGGTGAGAGAGGGTGAGGATGGAGGTGAGGGGTGAGAGAGGGTGAGGATGGAGGTGAGGCGTGAGAGAGGGTGAAGATGGACGTGAGGGGTGAGAGAGGGTGAGGATGGAGGTGAGGGGTGAGAGAGGGTGAGGATGGAGGTGAGGGGTGAGAAGGAGTAGGGATGGAGGTGAAGGGTGAGGATGGAGGTGAGGGGTGAGAGAGGGTGAAGATGGAGGTGAGGGGTGAGAGAGGGTGAGGATGGGGGTGAGGGGTGAGAGAGGGTGAGGATGGAGGTGAGGGGTGAGAAGGAGTAGGGATGGAGGTGAAGGGTGAGGATGGAGGTGAGGGGTGAGAGAGGGTGAAGATGGAGGTGAGGGGTGAGAGAGGGTGAGGATGGAGGTGAGGGGTGAGAGAGGGTGAGGATGGAGGTGAGGGGTGAGAGAGGGTGAGGATGGAGGTGAGGGGTGAGAGAGGGTGAGGATGGAGGTGAGGGGTGAGAGAGGGTGAGGATGGAGGCGAGGTGTGAGAGAGGGTGAGGATGGAGGTGAGGGTGAGAGAGGGTGAGGATGGAGGTGAGGGGTGAGAGAGGGTGAAGATGGAGGTGAGGGGTGAGAAGGAGTAGGGATGGAGGTGAGGGGTGAGAGAGGGTGAGGATGGAGGTGAGGGGTGAGAGAGGGTGAGGATGGAGGTGAGGGGTGAGAGAGGGTGAGGATGGAGGTGAGGGGTGAGAGAGGGTGAGGATGGAGGTGAGGGGTGAGAGAGGGTGAGGATGGAGGTGAGGGGTGAGAGAGGGTGAAGATGGAGGTGAGGGGTGAGAGAGGGTGAGGATGGAGGTGAGGGGTGAGAGAGGGTGAGGATGGAGGTGAGGGGTGAGAGAGGGTGAGGATGGAGGTGAGGGGTGAGAGAGGGTGAGGATGGAGGTGAGGGGTGAGAGAGGGTGAGGATGGAGGTGAGGGGTGAGAAGGAGTATGGATGGAGGTGAAGGGTGAGAGAGGGTGAGGATGGAGGTGAGGGGTGAGAGAGGGTGAGGATGGAGGTGAGGGGTGAGAGAGGGTGAGGATGGAGGTGAGGGGTGAGAGAGGGTGAGGATGGAGGTGAGGGGTGAGAAGGAGTAGGGATGGAAGTGAAGGGTGAGAGAGGGTGAGGATGGAGGTGAGGGGTGAGAGAGGGTGAGGATGGAGGTGAGGGGTGAGAAGGAGTAGGGATGGAGGTGAAGGGTGAGAGAGGGTGAGGATGGAGGTGAGGGGTGAGAGAGGGTGAGGATGGAGGTGAGGGGTGAGAAGGGGGAGGGATGGAGGTGAGGGTGAGAGAGGGTGAGGATGGAGGTGAGGGGTGAGAGAGGGTGAGGATGGAGGTGAGGGGTGAGAGAGGGTGAGGATGGAGGTGAGGGGTGAGAGAGGGTGAGGATGGAGGTGAGGGGTGAGAGAGGGTGAGGATGGAGGTGAGGGGTGAGAGAGGGTGAGGATGGGGGTGAGGGGTGAGAGAGGGTGAGGATGGAGGTGAGGGGTGAGAGAGGGTGAGGATGGAGGTGAGGGGTGAGAGAGGGTGAGGATGGAGGTGAGGGGTGAGAGAGGGTGAGGATGGAGGTGAGGGGTGAGAGAGGGTGAGGATGGGGGTGAGGGGTGAGGAGTAGGGATGGAGGTGAGGTGTGAGAGAGGGTGAGGATGGAGGTGAGGGGTGAGAGAGGGTGAGGATGGAGGTGAGGGGTGAGAGAGGGTGAGGATGGAGGTGAGGGGTGAGAGAGGGTGAGGATGGAGGTGAGGGGTGAGAGAGGGTGAGGATGGAGGTGAGGGGTGAGAGAGGGTGAGGATGGGGTGAGGGGTGAGAGAGGGTGAGGATGGAGGTGAGGGGTGAGAGAGGGTGAGGATGGAGGTGAGGGGTGAGAAGGAGTAGGGATGGAGGTGAAGGGTGAGAGAGGGTGAGGATGGAGGTGAGGGGTGAGAGAGGGTGAGGATGGAGGTGAGGGGTGAGAAGGAGTAGGGATGGAGGTGAGGGTGAGAGAGGGTGAGGATGGAGGTGAGGGGTGAGAGAGGGTGAGGATGGAGGTGAGGGGTGAGGAGTAGGGATGGAGGTGAGGTGTGAGAGAGGGTGAGGATGGAGATGAGGGGTGAGAGAGGGTGAGGATGGAGGTGAGGGGTGAGAGAGGGTGAGGATGGAGGTGAGGGGTGAGAGAGGGTGAGGATGGGGGTGAGGGGTGAGAGAGGGTGAGGATGGAGGTGAGGGGTGAGAGAGGGTGAGGATGGAGGTGAGGGGTGAGAGAGGGTGAGGATGGAGGTGAGGGGTGAGAGAGGGTGAGGATGGAGGTGAGGGGTGAGAGAGGGTGAGGATGGAGGTGAGGGGTGAGAGAGGGTGAGGATGGAGGTGAAGGGTGAGAGAGGGTGAGGATGGAGGTGAGGGGTGAGAGAGGGTGAGGATGGAGGTGAGGGTGAGAGAGGGTGAGGATGGAGGTGAGGGGTGAGAGAGGGTGAGGATGGAGGTGAGGGGTGAGAGAGGGTGAGGATGGAGGTGAGGGGTGAGAGAGGGTGAGGATGGAGGTGAGGGGTGAGGAGTAGGGATGGAGGTGAAGGGTGAGAGAGGGTGAGGATGGAGGTGAGGGGTGAGAAGGAGTAGGGATGGAGGTGAAGGGTGAGAGAGGGTGAGGATGGAGGTGAGGGGTGAGAGAGGGTGAGGATGGAGGTGAGGGGTGAGAGAGGGTGAGGATGGAGGTGAGGGGTGAGAGAGGGTGAGGATGGGGGTGAGGGGTGAGAGAGGGTGAGGATGGAGGTGAGGGGTGAGAGAGTGTAGGGATGGAGGTGAAGGGTGAGAGAGGGTGAGGATGGAGGTGAGGGGTGAGAGAGGGTGAGGATGGAGGTGAGGGGTGAGAGAGGGTGAGGATGGAGGTGAGGGGTGAGAAGGAGTAGGGATGGAGGTGAGGGTGAGAGAGGGTGAGGATGGAGGTGAGGGGTGAGAAGGAGTAGGGATGGAGGTGAGGGGTGAGAGAGGGTGAGGATGGAGGTGAGGGGTGAGAGAGGAGTGAGGATGGAGGTGAAGGGTGAGAGAGGGTGAGGATGGAGGTGAGGGGTGAGAGAGGGTGAGGATGGAGGTGAAGGGTGAGAGAGGGTGAGGATGGAGGCGAGGGGTGAGAGAGGGTGAGGATGGAGGTGAGGGGTGAGGAGTAGGGATGGAGGTGAGGGGTGAGAAGGAGTAGGGATGGAGGTGAAGGGTGAGAGAAGGTGAGGATGGAGGTGAGGGGTGAGGAGGGTGAGGATGGAGGTGAGGGGTGAGAGAGGGTGAGGATGGAGGTGAGGGGTGAGAGAGGGTAAGGATGGGGGTGAGGGCTGAGGAGTAGGGATGGAGGTGAAGGGTGAGAGAGGGTGAGGATGGGGGTGAGGGGTGAGGAGTAGGGATGAAGGTGAGGGGTGAGAGAGGGTGAGGATGGAGGTGAGGGGTGAGAGAGGGTGAGGATGGAGGTGAGGGGTGAGAAGGAGTAGGGATGGAGGTGAAGGGTGAGAGAGGGTGAGGATGGAGGTGAGGGGTGAGAAGGAGTAGGGATGGAGGTGAAGGGTGAGAGAGGGTGAGGATGGAGGTGAGGGGTGAGCGAGGGTGAGGATGGAGGTGAAGGGTGAGAGAGGGTGAGGATGGAGGCGAGGGGTGAGCGAGGGTGAGGATGGAGGTGAAGGGTGAGAGAGGGTGAGGATGGAGGCGAGGGGTGAGAGAGGGTGAGGATGGAGGTGAGGGGTGAGTGAGGGTGAGGATGGGGGTGAGGGGTGAGAAGGAGTAAGAATGGAGGTGACGGGTGAGAGAGGGTGAGGATGGAGGCGAGGGGTGAGAGGGGGTGAGGAGTAAGAGGCAAGGAATCCAGGAGAGCGTTAGGTGAGGAGGAGGAGGCGGAGGAGGCGAAGGGGGGATGGTGGGTAAGATGGGTGAGGGGTGTAGGCTCAAGGAAGGGGGGGGGGGGGCGTGAGGGGGATAAGGAGTCTAGGGGATGGCACTAAGACCCACCCCAAAGACGTGGTGCCAGGATCTCAAAGACCTGGCACTAATTAAGACATGTCTCAAAGACCTCTTACTAAGGCCCTGCATCAAAGGCCTGCTGATAACTATAACCTCCTTCACACATCTGGTATTAACAAAGACCTGATTCAAAGTCCATACAGAGTGTGCTGTCTCAAGGACCTGGGGCAGGGAGGTACAACACCTGGGGCAGGGAGGGACAACACCTGGGGCAGGAAGGGACAACACCTGGGGCAGGAAGGGACAACACCTGGGGCAGGGAGGGACAACACCTGGGGCAGGGAGGGACAACACCTGGGGCAGGGAGGGACAACACCTGGGGCAGGGAGGGACAACACCTGGGGCAGGAAGGGACAACACCTGGGGCAGAGGAGGTCAACACCTGGGGCAGGGAGGGACAACGCCTGGGGCAGGGAGGGACAACACCTGGGGCAGGAAGGGACAACACCTGGGGCAGGGAGGGACAACACTTGGGGCAGGGAGGGACAACACCTGGGGCAGGGAGGGACAACACCTGGGGCAGGGAGGGACAACACCTGGGGCAGGGAGGGACAACACCTGGGGCAGGAAGGGACAACACCTGGGGCAGAGGAGGTCAACACCTGGGGCAGGAAGGGACAACACCTGGGGCAGAGGAGGTCAACACCTGGGGCAGGAAGGGACAACACCTGGGGCAGGAAGGGAAAACACCTGGGGCAGATGAGGTCAACACCTGGGGCAGAGGAGGGACAACACCTGGGGCAGAGGAGGTCAACACCTGTGGCAAGGAAGGACAACACCTGGGGCAGGGAGGGACAACACCTGGGGCAGAGGAGGTCAACACCTGGGGCAGGGAGGGACAACACCTGGGGCAGAGGAGGGACAACACCTGGGGCAGAGGAGGTCAACACCTGGGGCAAGGGACAGGGCAAGACAACACCTGGGGCAGGGAGGAGGGACAACACCTGGGGCAGGGAGGCAAACATCTGGGGCAGGGAGGGACAACACCTGGGGCAGAGGAGGTCAACACCTGGGGCAGGGAGGGACAACACCTGGGGCAGGGAGGGACAACACCTGGGGCAGAGGAGGTCAACACTGGGGAAGAGGAGATCAACACCTGGGGCAGGGAGGGACAACACCTTGGGCAGGGAGGTACAACACCTGGGGCAGGGAGGGACAACACCTTGGGCAGGGAGGTACAACACCTGGGGCAGGGAGGGACAACACCTTGGGCAGGGAGGTACAACACCTGGGGCAGGGAGGGACAACACCTTGGGCAGGGAGGTACAACACCTGGGGCAGGGAGGGACAACACCTTGGGCAGGGAGGTACAACACCTGGGGCAGGGAGGGACAACACCTTGGGCAGGGAGGGACAACACCTGGGGCAGGGAGGGACAACACCTGGGGCAGGGAGGGACAACACCTGGGGCAGGGAGGGACAACACCTTGGGCAGGGAGGTACAACACCTGGGGCAGGGAGGGACAACGCCTGGGGCAGGGAGGGACAACACCTGGGGCAGGAAGGGACAACACCTGGGGCAGGGAGGGACAACACCTGGGGCAGGGAGGGACAACACCTGGGGCAGGGAGGGACAACACCTGGGGCAGGGAGGGACAACACCTGGGGCAGGAAGGGACAACACCTGGGGCAGAGGAGGTCAACACCTGGGGCAGGAAGGGACAACACCTGGGGCAGAGGAGGTCAACACCTGGGGCAGAGGAGGTCAACACCTGGGGCAGAGGAGGTCAACACCTGGGGCAGGGAGGGACAACACCTGGGGCAGAGGAGGTCAACACCTGGGGCAGAGGAGGTCAACACCTGTGACAAGGAAGGACAACACCTGGGGCAGGGAGGGACAACACCTGGGGCAGGGAGGGACAACATCTGGGGCAGGGAGGGACAACACCTAGGGCAGAGGAGGTCAACACCCGGGGCAGGGAGGGACAACACCTGGGGCAGGGAGGGACAACACCTGGGGCAAAGGAGGTCAACACTTGGGGAAGAGGAGATCAACACCTGGGGCAGGGAGGGACAACACCTTGGGCAGGGAGGTACAACACCTGGGGCAGGGAGGGACAACACCTTGGGCAGGGAGGTACAACACCTGGGGCAGGGAGGGACAACACCTTGGGCAGGGAGGTACAACACCTGGGGCAGGGAGGGACAACACCTTGGGCAGGGAGGTACAACACCTGGGGCAGGGAGGGACAACACCTTGGGCAGGGAGGGACAACACCTGGGGCAGGGAGGGACAACACCTGGGGCAGGGAGGGACAACACCTGGGGCAGGGAGGGACAACACCTTGGGCAGGGAGGTACAACACCTGGGGCAGGGAGGGACAACACCTTGGGCAGGGAGGTACAACACCTGGGGCAGGGAGGGACAACACCTGGGGCAGGGAGGGACAACACCTGGGGCAGGGAGGGACAACACCTGGGGCAGGGAGGGACAACACCTGTGACAAGGAAGGACAACACCTGGGGCAGGGAGGGACAACACCTGGGGCAGGGAGGAACAACACCTGGGGCAGGGAGGGACAACACCTGGGGCAGGGAGGGACAACACCTGGGGCAGGGAGGGACAACACCCGGGGCAGGGAGGGACAACACCTGGGGCAGGGAGGGACAACACCTGGGGCAGGGAGGGACAACACCTGGGGCAAAGGAGGTCAACACCTGGGGAAGAGGAGATCAACACCTGTGACAAGGATGGACAACACCTTGGGCAGGGAGGGTCAACACCTGGGGCAGGGAGGGTCAACACCCGGGGCAGGGAGGGACAACACCCGGGGCAGGGAGGGACAACACCTGGGACAGGGAGGGACAACACCTGGGGCAGGGAGGGTCAACACCTGTGACAAGGATGGACAACACCTGGGACAGGGAGGGACAACACCTGGGACAGGGAGGGACAACACCTGGGGCAGGGGAAGACAACACCTGAGGCAGAGGACAACACTGGGGCAAGAATATGTCATAGGGGCGTGGAGGTGTCGCAGGAGGCAGGCATGGAATCATCAAAGGCCGATTTGAGGTGAAGTATAAGACGTGGAAAACTAGGAGAGAGCATAAGGGTTCTTTAGAGGGCGTGTGGAATCCGGACACATGGGAGAGGACATAGCAAGTGATGTAGAAGGCATGTGGAGGCTGTAGGCGTGAAGAAAGGGGTAGGAGGTGATTTAGAGGGCAAGTGGAGGCCGGAGGCGTATGGGAGGGGGTGAAAGGTATTTTCGTTGGCCTGATGGTCTGTTAGGGGCAGTGCGGATACATCACACTGTAATTTATGCCTATTTTCGGTATACGAGGAGGCAGATAGATCGGCACTGCACTCGAACAGCATCACTTGCCCAATTGTAAGGCTAAGAATCTATTCATAGTTAGGTGAAGTGTGGGTGTTCAGGGCGCGAACGAGAAATCCTTAGGACAAGAAGGGGTAAGTGTGGTTTGGAGAGAGTGGAGAGTGGAACCTGGGGGAGGAGGTAAGGGATGTTAGAGAGACTGGAGGCGTGGGAGAGGAGGTGTTTCAGAGGGCGCGGAGAGGCTCGAAGCTCGTCGACACTGTACAAACATTTCCATTGATTATGTAAACCATTTCCAATATCATGGTGAAGTGCCTTCCTCCAGCTCCCGGCCTGGCACCCTGTCTGGCAGGTGCCGCTGTGTGGTAGGTGACGCAGTGTGGTAGGTGGTTGTGTGTAGTAGGTGCCACTGTGTAGAAGATGCTAGTGTGTGGTAGGTGATGTAGTAGGTGACACTGTGTGGTAGGTGCCACTGCGTAGAAGGTGCTGGTGTGGTAGGTGGTGTGTTAGGTGATGCCTTGTGGGGGGGCGGTGTGGTAAGTTCCGCTGTGTGCTAGGTACTGCTGTGTGGTGGGAATCACTGAGTGGCAGGTTCCAATGTGTGGTAGGTGCCGGTGTCTGATAACTACCATTGATTACTAAGTACCAAAGGATGGTAGTGCCGCTGTCTGGCAAGTGCCTGCTGGTTGGTAAACGCCGATACTGATTTAAGGTCAATTTATGTATAGCACAGCACTCGACCATCGTCACTTTGCCCAACCGTTAAGTTAGGTACTCAATCACAGCTGGGTGAACTAGGGGCGCCTCGAGGTTGACCATCGACCTATCCAAAAACGTCAAGAGACTTTGTCTACCCAAAAACTTCTTCAATGTAAACATCCCAGGAGTGATAATTAAAAAAATTCACCAGCGTAAAGTTCGCAAGTGTACGATCTAGATTCTAGAACATCACTGAATCAAGAAAATTTCCCGAGTGACTTTATACAGCAAACGTGATCCCGACCTTCAACACGGGAGGTAACGGCGACTTACTCAGTTAGCGGAGACGTAAGATTCCCGAGCAAATACTGACTTGGACATACCTGAAGTGTGATGTGTTACGGTCCCTCGAGGAGCTGTTAACTTTCACCTACCTGGAAAGAAAAAATAAATCACATTAACCTTCCATCCCGCTTTACTCCTTTAAAAATGTTGGTCAAGGTTAAGGAGGAAGTCGCCACTTATACCGGGTTATATATTGGCAGGATCTCAAGGATGTGTTTATTCTTAAGTGAAAATTATTATTAGGGAGAGGATTAAATAATGACTATGAACCTACAGTTGTACCTTTACAAGTGTTCTTGCCAAACGGCAACAGTTTGTGTGGCTACCATGATTGGCGACAGTAACCAACCTAACCTAACCTAATCACTAGATATGTAAGATCATTAAGTTTGGTTTAGTTAGTTCTTGTTGTCTGTCATCATTAGTGGCCACTGAGATGATGGAAGGTCACTCATGTGGCCCACTGAGATGATGGAAGGTCACTCATGTGGCCCACTGTGATGAGGGAGGGTCACTCATGAGGTTCACTAACTAACTGGGCTGCCCACCACTGCCAACATAATGTGGAAACTTAGTTGTTAACGTTTCTCTATACATTCACGCTAAGGGAGAATAGTAACCAAATATTATTGTCTACAGTATTGGTCTCATAATAATATGTTATTATTATAATGTAGTCTTGTAGTGATTTGTGTATAAAGTCGCCAGGAGTGATCAGTAATTAGGACTTAAGAAGTTTGGGCTGGTAAGTTTATGTCCACTTTTATTTTGTTTAGTAGGATTTGTCTGGTGGGACTGTCCAGTGAACCATTGTCAGTTGGTATTTTGTCCAGTGTAATTTTGACCAACGTAATTTTGTCAGTTGTAATTTTGTCCACGTGACGTGATATTATTGTGTAAGTTTCACAACGGACAGAAAAAAATACCAGGAAATCGAGGAAGTTAATTTTCGTAAATGAAAATCCAAACTTTATTCATTAGGAAGAGAATTTTATGTCGAAGTGATTCTATCAAATTGGTGTCGCTGGTCTTAACAAATGAGGGGAAAAGTTCTCTAAGTATTAGGCGAGTTTTCTTTCATGGTTTCTAGAGGTGTTTTCTTTTGGCTATCTTAGCGTGCTTTCTTTTGTGGTTTCTAAAGGTGTTTTCTAGTTTTTAGTTACGTTTTCTTTCTGTGCTTATGTCTAGAAGTATTATTTCAAGACAGACTGGTTGAGAGGTAACATGTTATTTGGTTGTGTTTTTCGGTTGTGTTAATATCTCGGTTGTTCTATCATACGTTTTATGGTTATGTGTAATATGGCTTTTTGTGTGTAGACTGTACACCGCTACCACCTGCAGAGAATACTGTGTGGTTAGTCTTGGGGTTGTTTGATGAAGTATTCCAAACAATGGATGTGTTGACGATACTGCTACAACTCACTGGTATTCGCTGTGGCAAAATATTGAAACAGCTTAATCTTGTTTGGGTCTGGTGGACTAAACGCGAGACTCACCTTTTCAGCCCAAACCTTCACAGACATTCAGTTTCTTGACTATTTATTCGCGGTTCTGATAAATATTTTGCGTTTTAGGGACAAGCATAAAATAACCAGTAGTAAGAGTGATAAGAAAAGAGAGGGATAAAAAGAAATAGATATGGAAGTAGCAATAATCTAAGAAATGATACTCACGAGTAGATGAAATGGAGAAGAAAAAAGTTCCCATAAAATTTTTTTCAACAGAACAAGGAGAAAACATGACAAGAAAACGAAAAGAACAAAGTAGAAAAGGTTAAATCTAGGAATCATAAAACGGATAAATTAAAGAAAAAGACGAAATAAAAGTGAGATGAAGAGGATATCTGGAATGACTGCAGAAGGTTACAGATGAAAGGTGGAATTATCCGGCTTAGGGCGTGATGGTGTGAATAGTGTCAAAGGAGGAGAGTAAAAGTAATAAGAGAAGACGAGACTGGCTGTAATTAAGCTTAAGAACGGAGAGGTGTAGCAGGAGTGGGAGCGATGGAAGGTGGAATAGTGATAGAATGCATAACAAGAATGTACAAGGAAATAATAGGTGGAGAGAGAGAGAGAGAGAGAGAGAGAGAGAGAGAGAGAGAGAGAGAGAGAGAGAGAGAGAGGAGTGTCACAGAAGGTATGGATATATCGAGAGAATACGAAGGGAGAGAGTATAGTATGAGAGAAAGAGACACACTACAAGTTAAGGGGATGGACATTCAGGAAGAAACAGTGTGTGTGTGTGTGAATGAGTGGAGACAATGACGTCGAGTGACATTTGGTGTAGAGTGAGCTGGTGATGGGTGATGCTAACTTGTGTGAACCAACAAAGGTAATACAAAGCACGGGGAACACACCAGAAAGAACACACACACATTAATGTATATATTTATAAATAAATATATATATATATATATATATATATATATATATATATATATATATATATATATATATATATATATATATATAACTTAGATACATTCAATACTAGAATAAATGTAAGCCTGACATATAGATCAGGAGGACTGTGAGACATGAGAAAATAATGATAATACTTTCCAGTTTGTGTCGTTTGTTAACGATGTCACATTTTAACAAGGAAAAAGAGACGTATCTCTCCCGGACATGACCAAAAGGATCCTTAAAGTTTTCAATGATGGCGGACAGTATGTGGGATCCCTGGATGGCACTGATATTCCAAGGTTTGACTGAGTCCTTAGAAAATTCGAGTTTCTATAAGTTTTAAAGACCCGGAAGGCCCTGGGAACCGAGTACCTCAAAGACTTGGAAACAGGTTTTCAAATAGTCGGTCCATTTTTTTCACGTAACACGGGAGCAGAAAACACATCAAGTAGATGCTCAGCAATATTTCAAAGGTATTTCGTCTTTCATCTTCCCTGCAGATGAAGTGAGTTAGTCTCTGGGAAACATATTCTTCAAAAATAGAAATTAAGTTATCTTGAATCATACTGTATATCGACTTCTGTGTTTGATAAAATTCAAAATTGACTTCTGTAAATTCTGAATATGTTACTTGAGTAAAGAGAGCTCAGTCTTCCTGATGACGTGAGGAATTTAAGCCCGAGCTATAAAAACATAGCCAACGCGAGCAATGAGTACCGCCAGGCATTCCTCTTCACCTGGCAATGACTCGCTTACTAAAATTACGCCTGGCAAATAGTCGCCAGTCTTCTCTGCCTGCCACAGTGCTCCTTTACGGTACGAGCATTTGGTATTGAAACGTGTACTGCTTGGTCCTGAGAGCCTTGAATCGTTTATATCTTCCGAAGGTTGCTCCGAGCATTACTGATGACCTATAAACTCAGAAGCCTTTACTGCTGGAGCCCACGAGAGGGATGAACCCCGGACTGTTGGAGGTAGAGCCCCGGGAGATTTAAAGTGCACATTACTGGAACCCTGGAGTCTTTAGGTTCTTCCCGACTGAAGGTGTAAAATTTTCATGAGCCAATACTAAGGATCCCTGATGCTTGATACTTAAGTTTAAAGTCTCCTACACTCGTGGAGCTCAATATGATGTAAACTTGACGGCTGCCGGCCTGGAAAGTTTAAGGTTTCACACATCAGTAGCTCTGGACAAATCAAACCCTTGCATTTCTTGAATCATTATGCTGTTAAACAGTTAAATTACCGTGTAGAACAGCCTTAGTGTATCATGCAATAACATCTTGAGGTGGGTACTCAACTTTTTTAAGACGACAAATTCTTCGTTGGTCGTCCTTCTCAATAATACAAAATGTCTTGGGTGAATTAAACAATCACAGGAGGTTCGGTTAAATGTTAAAGGTTGAGAGTATTGATTGTTGCACTTAAAGAATTTATGCGCAACCTAACTTAAAACACAACTCAATTTACTCGTCTTTTACAACACCCTGAGAAGCTCCTAGAAACTGAACCATGTTATCTTGCCTTACCTATGAACTTTAAGTCATCATATACCATACTGAGCACACACGATGTCTTGTGGGTGTTCAGTGTTCCTCAGATTAGCGTAATCACTCAGGGTCCTCGGGGATTTATTTTTTAACCTTCCCTTAAAATCTCTAAACTGAAGGACCTGTAAGCTTAAAACCTCACACATTTGAAGGACCTGAAAGCTTAAAACCTCACACATTTGAAGGACCTTAAAGCTTGAAACATCACAAATCTGAAGGACCTGAAAGCTTAAAATCCCACAAATTTGAAGGACCTGGAAGCTTAAAATCTCACAAATCTGAAGGAACTGAAAGCTTAAAACCTCATAAATCTGAAGGACCTGAAAGCTTAAAACCCCACAAATCTGAAGGATCTAAAAGCTTAAAACCTCACACAACCAGAACCTCCAATGAACATTCAGTCTGACACCTTCAAAGCCTGGAAATACGACAAAGTTCCCTCTCTTGCTCCTCCTCACCCCCTCCTCCTCCCCCTTCTCACCTCCTCTTCCATACCCATCGTCAACTACTAGCCGTGGACTGAGCAAACAACTCCTCCCCCCCCCCCCCTCTCTCCCTCTCTCTCTCTGGGAAGGTGAAAAAGTTATTCCACTTGAGAATCGCTGAGTTTGCTTATGCTTGTGTCTCTTCCATGACGACGCGTTTTGTGATTTCTCTCCGGAATGAATTTGCCAACAACACCCAGGAGAGTTTATTGCCAAGTGGCCCGGCCTCACGCTCTTGTTGTATGGCCTTGGGAAAAGTTATCCACGATTGTTGTATAATTTTGATGTAATTTTTTTTAAAGGAAATAATTGTTGTTTTAATTTTATAATTTTGATGCTATTTGCTTTTGGAGCGAAACTTATCCGACATAGGTAAATTAATAAAGTATGAGAGAAAGATATATATATATATATACTGATAATTCTTTCCTTGTGGTTATCAGCATATACCTAGATCACGCGCACCTACAGTGATTTACTTGCATATATATATATATATACTGTATATATATATATATATATATATATATATATATATATTATATATATATATATATATATATATATATATATATATATATATATATATATATATATCTTGATAAAATCACACGGGAAAATGGAAACAACGGAGTACCTTAGCTTTCGTCTTTATTCAAGACATCTTCAGAGGCAACTGAAAATGTCTTGATAAAGACGAAAGCTAAGGTACTCCGTTGTTTCCATTTTCCCGTGTGATTTTATCAAGATTTATCTTATCCACGTTTCATTGCGGATTTTCATAAAATATATATATATATATATATATATATATATATATATATATATATATATATATATATATATATATATATATATATTTATATACACACATATGTATACTCAGTTACACTGGCTTATGTACTTACTTATGCTCACACACACACACTATTATACATACTCACATAAATACACAACCACACACTCTTACTCATATAAATGCACAAAATCAGTCTTTCTCGTTATTTTCCTCAGAGCGGAGACAGGTGAGCGTCTCTGCCCCCTGACACGCCAACACCACCTGGACAAACACCTGAGCTCGTTCAGGCCACACCAGAATACACGAGTCAAACAAGTGTTATAAAACTGCTGGTACAAGTTGGCGTCTTATAGCATTCAACCTCCTGACGTCATGAATTAAATACCGACTCCTGTGTTACTAATGGCAGACCAACAGATTCTTGAAGGTTCTTACAGTACTTATTTTGGTATTTCTCTTTCCAGGAAGGTGGTGAGTCCTTCATCATCAACAGTTTCTCATCTTGATATTTTCACCTCGATAAATAATTAGTGCCATGAAACACTACACTAACTTATCTGATATTAAGTGCAACAACAAAGATGACCTACATAAGTGCCACAACAAAGGTGACCTACATAACAAGTGCCACAACAAAGGTGACCTACATAAAAAGTGACACAACAAAGGTGACCCATATATCAAGTGTCACACCAGAGGTGACCCATATATCAAGTGCCACAACAAAGGTGACCTACATAACAAGTGCCACAACAAAGGTGACCTACATAACAGGTACCAATACAAAGGTGACCTTCATAACAAGTGCCACAACAAAGGTGACCCATATATCAAGTGCCACAGCAGAGGTGACCCATATATCAAGTGCCACAACAAAGGTAACCTACATAACAGGTACCAATACAAAGGTATAAGTACACGATCAACACCTGTTCCTCCTTCATCCACCTCCACCGTCACTCTCTCAACAGTACCCCTCCCTGCCCGGCCAGCACTTAGAGATAGATCCACACGAGGGAGATTAATTCCAGTGTATCTCTCCCACCTGCGTCCTGATCCCTCAGCCTTGTACCTGGATAATCCCTCTCTATGATGCTAAGTCAATTTCTATTCACGCCCGTTTCATATTTCACTCTTTCCTGGTCTCTCTATGTATGTATGTATGTATGTCTGTCTGTATGTTTTGTATGTATGTATGTATGTATGTATGTATGTATGTATGTATGTATGTATGTATGTATATATGTATGTATGTATTCCTACTGTCATTTTACTTAGTGCTGATCCAATTTATTCTAACTTATGGCACCAAAATAGCTAGACACGTCCTCTCACCCCACAGTCACAGAAACATCTAACACTTGAATGTCTGAGACGTCTCCTTTAAGGCATCAAGGTTCTCAATTACCGTACCCCTGAGAAAGCTGCCCTTTATCCACGAGCCCTTCACCGCTAGGTGTTATCCCCAAGGCTCCATACACGGGGTAAAAATTAGACTAGTTCTTGTCACGTCTGAATTTATTATCAGAGTTGCAATATAAAATTTCACAGTAAGATGTAATGAGTTCAGAGTGTAATATACGTAGAGACTAAAGGATGGTGGTGATAAGGAGGATAGTAATAATTGGAATGATAATGAGAAGAACAGAAAGAAGTATAATAATAATAATAATAATAATAATAATAATAATAATAATATAATCCTCTTATATCAGAAATACATCCACAGGTAGAACACAAATACAAAGAAATAATAAAAATGAGACAGAAAATTACCAAGAAAATATAGATTTATAAACTAAATAGTACAGATTATTTCATAGATAATTTGAGGTAACAGGCTATCAAAAAGTAACAACAACAAGGTAACAAAACACTTAATTGTCCCCAAAACAGACCAAGAAAACAATTTGCTAAGTAGGAGTTCACTCAAGTAGCGCCTCGGTCGTGGAGAATTTTAAGTTACAGGAAGACTTGGCATTTACCAGGCTAGCATAGTGGGTAATGAATGTCAATCTTCGAAGTAGTGTATGGTCTTTTCTCGCTCATTATTTAGACAACTAGTAAATGATGTAATAGGTTCCACACACACACACACACACACACACACACACACACACACACACACAAACTTATTCATACGTTTTCGGCACTATAAAAAACCTATTTCTACATTTCTCCTCTATGTACCCAAGACCGGACACGTATATTTTCCACACTTACTTTACGTTTCCTGACCGAACACGTTTATTTATGTGCCCCCCCCCCCCCCCCAAAAAAGAGAAGACAGACATAGTGTTTTCTTTTTTCTCCTTTGAGTTTCTTCATGTTTTTTCTTTCTTTCTTTCTTTCTTTCTTTCTTTCTTTCTTTCTTTCTTTCTTCTGCTCCACAAGAATTAATTTTAAACCTGGCAGCCTTGTACCTTCCTCCACTACGCCCTTACTCACCTTTTTCTTACATTTTATTTTAATTTAAGGTTCTAAGGATTTTACGTCAGATGTAAAAAAAAAAATAAAAATTGTTTTTATTTGATCTTATTTAAATAACTTAATGTTAAAAGTTGATCCATATAATATTTAAGATATGACCCACATAAGATTTATTACCATCTTATAAAAGTTAAAGGTCACAAATGTTAAAGGGCAAAGGTTAAAGGTCACAAATGTTAAAGGGCAAAGGTTAAAGGTCACAAATGTTAAATGTCACAGTGGTTATAGACCATAGAGATCAAAGGTCACAGAGTTTAAAAAAGTTAGATGTCAAAGGTCACAGTGGTCAGGGTCCCAGGAGTCAAAGGTCACATATATTATACTTCGTTGAAATATACAATTTTCAAGGATAAATATTTCATTATCTTACGAATATTCTAGTTTTAACATTATTCTTTCTTACATTAATTTTTTATTTTTTTCCGTCCAAACGTTGGTGTTTTTAATATTTTTAACGATATCTCTATTTTGCAACGATTTCCCCTATATATCGTACTTTCTAATTATTGTTATCCATAGATCCAGTTTTAAACTATTTTTACGTCCATGTATGGGTATTTTTTTTAAACTTTTCGGCCATTTACTGATTGTTAAATTTTTCGTTGATATATCGATTTAATGTTGTTTACGTCCCCGATATGTTGTTTTAATAGTTTTTCGCTCATATATCGCTTATTTAATTTTGTTTTCGCCCAAATTAGTGTAAGAACAAAAATACCGTCGCAGTGCTCCTTCAACACAACCCGGAAGTAAAGCACTAGACGCCTGCGTGCCTACTTGATTATTTACTGCCTTCGTCACCACTGTTTCTCTAATCTATTTTGGTGAGAGAGAGAGAGAGAGAGAGAGAGAGAGAGAGAGAGAGAGAGAGAGAGAGAGAGATCTGTTTTTCTATTTATGTTTTCTCTGTATCTTATAATATCACACACACACACACACACACACACACACACACACACACACACACACACACACACATATATATCATAAAACAAAAACTACGGGAAGAGTGTTGTGGGTGTAGCTATATTGCGTGTTTCCTCAGTGTCCTAAAGTTTTAATAACTTGCCGAGTGGTGAGGGAGGGTGTAGGGCGGCCCACCTCACCTGTCGTCACACACCGTGGGAAAAATTGAGGTCTATTAGGAATGGTATGTATGTATGTATGTATGTATGTATGTATGTATGTATGTATGTATTGATAAATATACTGAAGCAACTATATTATTCACTAAAGTACGTATGTATATTTCCATAAACATAATAGAAGTTTATGAACGACGGCAGAAACTATGTTAAGATAATGGTGGACCTCCGTCGCCAGCGTGTGACTGAAAGGGGTCGCCAGGGTTCCTCCACAGCTCTTTGTGATAACTCCAACTCTACCATCGAAGGAAGTGATAAGCTTTACACAATTTTTTTTTTCTTTAAAATATATTTGCTATTACAATTTATTCTTATTCTTCACATTCATTAATTTTTTTATATTTTTTTCGATTTTTTTTCATTGCTTGGTGAATATTTTTGAGTATAAGTTATCCGAGTTATATAGAGTTTTATTGTATTTTGTAGTTGTATAGTTTTACTCTCTCTTACATGGAAAGCCTATTATATCTACTCGACTGTACAGTGTGTGTGTGTGTGTGTGTGTGTGTGTCCTTCTTTCCCTCTCCATTATAAATACTGTGCATTATTCCTCTGTCTCTCTTTAACGTCGTCTCTCTCTAGTTCCTTAATATACAGAGAGAGGATCTCTCTCTCTCTCTCTCTCTCTCTCTCTCTCTCTCTCTCTTCCACAAAAGTTTTAATTTGTCAACAACGCGATTGATTCAGTGCGAGTGGCAGACAATGGCGGGCGGAAAATGAGTTCACTCCCTCCCTCTCCTCACTTCTCTTCCCTCTTCTCTCACTCGCGATTAGTTTACCCAAGATAGGAGAGAATAGGAGAGAAAATGACCCCAACGTTCTCTTTCTCTCAACGGATAATAGTTCATTTGTGACGGAATACCGCCCTGAGTTCTCTCTCTTTCTCTGACTCTGACTGTCTTCTTGTTTATATATCTCTTTCTTTCTTTGTCTCGGTCTGCTTGTCTATCCCTTTCTCTGTCAGTCTCTCTATCTCTCTCTCTCTCTCTCACCGGCCACAGGGACAGGAGGGGAGAGTAGAGGGGTGGAAAATGACTCGCACCGTCAGATAAATCAATCATCGACTGATCAACTGAGACACTTGATAATTAGTCTAGTTGACCATACCCAGCCAATCAGGCCACACCTCTGACGGTCTGGTCAAATGTTCTCTCTCTCTTTCTCTCCTTTGTTGTTTTAACTGCCTGTCTCTCCTGTTCTTTCTCTGTCCATTTCCTTTTATTTATTTTTTCCTATCCTCTCTCTCTACGTGTGTTTGTTTTCAATTTTCTTTCGACCTGCCACTCTATTATTCTCTCTTTTTCTATTTCTTTGTAACTCCGTCACTTTGAATGTCTCTACGTCTCTCTCTTACTTTTACCCTTTCTCACTCTCACTTTCCTTCCCTCGCTCTCTCAACCGTTCTTTCTTTATCTTTCTATTCTTCGCTTTCTTTGTTTTAGCGTCTGTTCTTATTTCCTTGGTTACTTTTTAACCTTGTATTCATCTCTCTCTCTCTCTCTCTCTCTCTCTCTCTCTCTCTCTCTCTCTCTCTCTCTCCAATCAGGTCAATCAGAACGCCGCCCGGACACTCAAGACGGGATGATGAATTGTACTGATGGGATCAACGGTGTAGTGGTTGACGAGACTCCCTCCACCCCACTGCCGCATGGAGGGAGGGAGGGGAAGGTGGGGGACAGGGACGATTGGAAGGAGGGAGTGAGGGAGGGTGGATGAAAAGGATGGCTGGAGGAAGGGTGAGGAGAGGGAAAATGAGAAGTTCGGAGGAAAGAGGAGGGAGGGAGGTTGAGGAGGTAGATATGAGGGAGGGAGGTTGAGGAGGTAGATAGGAGGGAGGGAGGATGAAAAGGAAAGTGTGATGGAGGGAAAATAGTAAGAGTGAAGGAGAGAGACAGTGAGCAAAAGAATAGCTGGTAAGGAAGTGAGTATGAGGAAGGAAAGGAAGATGAGACCTGGGGAGGATAAGAGTAGAAGGAGAGTGGAAAAAGGAGGAGAGGAGGGGAGGGAGGAATGAAGAGGGAGAAAGAGAAGGGAGATGAAGAAAGGGACAGAGGGAAGAAGTGGGAGGTTAATAGTGTTTAATCTTCAACCCCCTCCTCTCTCTCTCTCTCTCTCTCTGGCAGTAAATCTTCATCTTCCTTTTCTTCTCTTCCATTTTATTCCTCTCACACTGCTTTCCCTATCCTGCCATTACTCTCCTATCCTACTATTGTCTCATCCCTTCCTCTTCCCATCACATCTCCTCATCTTCCATTTTCCCATTCACCACCTTTCTCCATCTCTCTCTGTCCCACATTTCTCTTCTTTCCTAACTCCCCTCCCACTTTCCCTCTCACCACCCATTACTTCCTGATCACCTCAGTATCACTCTCCCACTGCCTCTCCCCGACACTCTCCCAATATACATCTTCCCTCTCATCACCTCCCCCCATCTTCTCCTCCTATCTTTCCCGTTCCCTGCTCCATTTTTTTCATTATTTCTCTTTCTCGTTTCTTTTCTGTCTTTCTCCTTTTTAGCTATCTACTCATTTTCTCTTTCTTTCTTACCATATCTTTCAGTCTTTCTCTTTCTCTTACAGGTCTTCTATGTGTCTCTCTCTCTTCCTCAAATTCTTATTATCTCTCTCCTCGATCCCCTTCTCACGGTCTCATTTTCTTTCCCTATCTCTCGGCGTCTCGTTCTCTTTATCTCTCACTATATCTCTCCGTCATCCTCAAAGAGAGAGAGAGAGAGAGAGAGAGAGATCAAATGTCTTCCTCTCTTCACAAAAAAATAAATGAAAATTAAATTAATTCTTCCTCACAGCCCTCAAGGTTTATTCCTCAATAAAAAAAACCTAACCTACCCTAACGTAACTTAACCTACCCTACCCTAACCTAACCTACCCTACCCTAACCTAACCTACCCTAACCTACCCTAACCTACCCTAACCTAACTTAACCTCACCACCGAGAAACAAAAACAAACAAAATAATAATAATAATAATAATAATAATAATAATAATAATAATAATAATAACACTACCAAGGATGGGAGAAGGAGGTAAGAGAGGTGGGGAAGGGAGAGGTGGGGAAGGGAGAGGTGGGGAAGGGAGAGGTGGGGAGGAGGGTGGTGGGGAAGGGAGAGGTGGGGAAGGGAGAGGTGGGGAGGAGGGTGGTGGGGAAGGGAGAGGTGGGGAAGAGAGAGGTGGGGAAGGGAGAGGTGGGGAAGAGAGAGGTGGGGAAGGGAGAGGTGGGGAGGAGGGTGGTGGGGAAGGGAGAGGTGGGGAAGAGAGAGGTGGGGAAGAGAGAGGTGGGGAAGGGAGAGGTGGGGAGGAGGGTGGTGGGGAAGGGAGAGGTGGGGAAGAGAGAGGTGGGGAAGAGAGAGGTGGGGAAGGGAGAGATGGGGAAGGGAGAGGTGGGGAAGGGAGAGAAAAAGAAGAGGAGGAGGAGGCGGAATAGGGGGTAAGGGAAGGAGGAAGAGAGAAGGAGAGAGCGATGTGGAAGAGGAGAATGGATAGGGGGGGAGGCAGAAGAGCGGAAGGGAGAAGGAGGGATGTGAAGAAGGGTAAGGGGGGGAGGAGAAGGTGAGGAAGAGGGAAAGGAAAGGGATAGAGGCAGAGGAAAGGATAGAGGAAGAGGAGGGAGAGGGAGGAGGAAGGGAGAGGGAGGATGAGGGGGGAGGGGGAGGAAGGGGGGAAGGGAGAGGGAGGGAGGAAGCGGCTGGAATTCTAAACGTATATAATTTGTGGTCTAACCCTTAATTATAGCCACCCTCCTGGACCACCATTAACTGAGTCTATTATAACCGGATCGAATAACCTCATCGATCGACTTAGATTTATTAACCGGACCCATTAACCGGACCCATTAAACAAACCCATTACCAGGACATATGAAAGAGACCCATTAAATAAATAAACTACCAGTTCTATTAACTAGATCTATTAGCTAAGAGATCATAATATAACCCGTATCTATGAACCCATTAACTAGCTTCATTAGATGGCTCTATCTACTAGAACCCATTGAGCGTAACCCATTAATTCTTTCAACCCGATGTGACTCGCCTGGTGGAAATATGTAGTTGAAGGTCAGTTAGAAATTGACCTACGCGGGGGTCTATTGAAGTGTGGTGTGACCCGGAGTTAATTGGATGGACCAGCTGGCCACACAGTGTAATTCAGATGAGGTGAAATTGTTTTTAACCTTAATGACTTATTTTACTTGTGATTTCCACTATTTGGTTTTATTATTAAATGTGTTTTGATAATTATCTTGTTTATTATTATTATTATTATTATTATTATTATTATTATTAACGGTATTAGTAGTAGAGTAATACTAGTAGTAATAATAGAAGTAAAATAGCATTAGGATAGTTAGGTAATGAAATGGTGGAGGAAGTATAGTCATAAGGGAAGTTGGAGGCCATATTGAGAAAAAATAATAGTAGTAGTAGCTATAAGGGGAGGTTGGAAGCTACGTTTACAAAAAATGTAATAGTAGTAGTAGTAGTAGTCGTAGTCGTGGTAATATAACTATTTGTGAAAGCTGCCTGACATAGCAACCTTTAACAGCAGGACTAAACTGCCCTCATCGTGGTATGCAATAGACCGAGCTGACCACCACTATTCACAAGGCTGACTGGCGCTCTGTGTAGGGAAGACCAGACTGATATGTGATGAGGATAAATTAGTGTTTGTTGTGGACTGTCTAGGGTCATCATTATGGTGGGGGTAATAGGGGTAATTGGAGGTAATTGTATATAATAGGTGGTTCTGTAATGGTCGGGTCTTTGACGGATTCCACTGTGAAAGGTTTTTACCAGAATTTGTCGCTGTGTGTGCTGGGCTTGACTGTATATAAGGTGGTGATGTGTTATTAGATGTCATTATGTTATGCTGAGGGATTAGATTTAATGTATACCTGGTAGTTTTACACACACACACACACACACACACTTATATATACATACTGTATAGAGATACGATTTAATGAACATGTAGATTGATAGATAAATACATTCGGATAAATAGATAAATAAAAAGATTTGTGTGTACCTGACATATCATGTTAACTTGGACACAGCGTGGAACTTTTTTTTTTTTTTTTTTTTTTTTTTTTTTTTTTTTTTACGGGGATTAGCCCACCCGGGCACAGGTCACTGACCCACATCAGGGCCTGGGAGGCGAAAATTTAATAATAATAATAATAATTCATAGCAAATAAATTTTATAATAATAAAAAAAAATAATAATAATAATAATAATAATAATAATAATAATAATGATAATAATAATAATAATAATAATAATAATAATAATAATAATAATAATAATAATAACTCTGTGGTAATAATAATCATAATAATAATAATAATAATAATAATAATAATAATAATAAAGAACCATAAATACAAAAATGAAAACATCAAAAGTGAGAAACAATATATGTATGTTGTGTTGTCAATATTACGAGAAATAATTGAGACCCTGCAATTGTGTGTAAATGTGACAGAAAGTCAGAGAAAAATATTACTTAAGTTTAAAACACCTGTACGTGTATCTGGTTACTGTTTTGAATTGATTAAGCAACAACTATGAACAATTCTGAATCAAAATGTAACGAGATGCAGTTTTGTTCCCAGAATTTTGACGAATTACAATTGCAACTTGTTTCCTAAATGATATTCCTGAACTAGAGTGTAGACGAGACGCCGCTAGTGTGAGTCAACAGCGCCCAGCTCCTCTGCCAGGGGCGCGCGACGTAGGTCAACACCCTCCCACAGGTAGCGAGGCGCATGCGTAGGTGCTTCCCTGCGCAGTAAAGTGATCGCATAGAGATTGTAAGTATAGCCTCCCGTGTAGTGCAGGTACAGTATAGGTGTATGAATGTAATCAACCGTATATTGAAGGTACAGAAAAGGTATAAGAATAGGTAATCTCTAGTACATCATAAATACCTTTCCCTTACACATCAAATCGCCTGTAATACTTATAAAGCTCGTTAAAGCTACCTCCAAAACATACCCTCATTTGGAAGAGAAACCATAAGTTAAGTCAGAAAACCCCACGAGTTACTAAGTCAGCAGAAATATGTTAACAGTGAAAACCTTGTAAAAATTAATACATTGCATCATACTCACCTGTCGACTCATTAATCACCTGATGCACTGATAACTTCATGTCGTTAATTATTTTATGGAAGCGTTCAAAGATAATTTATTTCTAGTGATTTTTTTTATACAATGAACGCTGGTGGGAGGTAAAGGTGTATAAATGATAATGTGTTTAATGGGTCATGTCAGAGTGTGTGTGTGTGTGTTATAAGGAAGTATATTTGTTAAATGTGTATTACCAATCAATAACAAATACCATACCAATAAATGAATAAATAACATGACAATAAAGAACAATAACTAGAAGGACAAACATAAATGAAAAATTACAAACCTTCACGTTATACACAAAACTATTCCTAAAAGTTTGTGAATAAATCTAATATAAATTGGTACCGGAAATAATTTAATTTAAAAAAATGTTTGCTCCACAGAGAAAATAAATTTGTCCTGATGATCGTAAATGAGGAAAATTGTTAGATACGTGTTAATGTACGTTCATGTACTGTATGTGTGTGTCTGTGGGGTGCTGATGACTGATGGAAGCAATACAAAGATTAGACAATATTTCTTGTTTTTGACGGAGAGAGAGAGAGAGAGGGAGAGAGAGAGAGAGAGAGAGAGAGAGAGAGAGAGAGAGAGATGCTATTACCAGCACTAGCAGTAGCCGTGGGCTACAGTATATCTATATCACCGTAGTCTGATGCGCCAAGGAATACTGACACTGATTCTGATACTGATATATAATGATTCTCGTACTAAAATACATTGATTCTTAAGGCTGAAATAAACTGACTCTTGATCCTGAAATACTGTACAATGGTATTTTATATTGAAATACATTAACTTTGATTCCTGAACACTTATGATATATTCATTATTGTATACAAACCCTGATTTTTTATCTAAGGAAAAAATACAGAATAATGTAAATTAAACTCACACAAATGTCGGTGTTTCGGCCAACCAATGTTTTTTGTGTCATAAAAAGCATTTTCATTATGTTTATTCTCATCAGCTAACACTTTCTACTGTATAAAACACAAATATAAACATAGGAGATTAAACTACAATAAAAAATATGGTAAAATTTTAAAGTAGAGAGAGTGACAAGTATAATACTGCAACTAAAAATTATTATTTATTTGTCGAGTATAAAAATATATTGTACCATTGATCAAAGGTGGATGACATACGCTCGATGACCGTTTGTGGAAGTGTGGATGCATCACTGCATATTAATAGTCTTTGGTATATACTGTAAGGAAGCATTATGACCGACACTGTAACCGACTGATTGTACTTCCCCATCTGTAGAGCCAGGTACCCATTCACGGTTGGATCGACTAGGGGTGCCCCGGAACAAAACCAATGACTGTTGGGACAAATTAAACGATATTATCTGTACACATTAATTATCCTTGGAAAATAGTGACACCCATTGTTATGTTGTTTATTCTTTGGCCCGTTTGTTTTAATTGGCTTTTGTTTTAACGAGTACTGTACTGTTGTCTCTCATTTATCTGATCTATTTCTATCTTTTGTTTGGGCATAAGAACAATACAACCTTCGTGACGAGGAGATCTAAACAGGTGTGTGTGTGTGTGTGTGTGTGTGTGTGTGTGTGTGTGTGTTACACTTCTCAGTTGACTGTGCCATGTCACAACAGTACACACAGCTGGTAACAGTCACAGAGCTACAAACATTTCTGACATTCGAAGAGGCAGACACAGTTTGTGTCAGTCATAACAGTGGATACAATCAACGATAGTCATACAGGTATACACAGTCTGTGACAGTCATACACGCACAGTATACACAGTCTGTGACAGTTACAACAGTACACATATGACGTGACAGTAGAATTCAATATTCTTAATTTACCTTCATCATTTACACCAATTTCCCAGAGTTCCGTAAATGATACAGTTATAGGAACTGTGATTAATTTACTGTATGTGTAAGTTAGGAAATTAATTTTCAAAGAAACGCAATTTTGTTAAGTGTCTCACTTGTAGTAATACCTGACAGCCATGTTCCTTGTGAAACAGAGCGGGGTGTTGGTGTGGTACTCGTGAGTGTAGCACTCGTGGGCGTGGATCTTTTGGCGCGCGTGTTGATGGAATCTATAATGATCGTGGGCGTAGTACTGGAAGCCATACACTGATTGTGGGCGTACTGGTGGGCGTGCTAATGGAAGGACGATAATGATGGCGGGCGTGCTGGTGGAAGTAGAAGTGGGCGTCATTGGAGTGGGTTGAAAGGTTTCACGTGAGCAGCTCAGATTATAAAAGGGAATCCAGTCATCGCTGATAAAATATGGCCGTCAGGAGAATTTCCCCCCAGCGTCAGTCAGGACACTTGTGTCAGTTCTCCGATAGCTTCGCCCGAGTCTGCTGACGTCAGTGAGGCTTCCCTCCACTAAAATCACAGAATTAAAATAATTTCTTCGTCGACTTCACCTGATTCTGAAATGAATTTGTTCACCTGATAACTGTGGATATATATATATATATATATATATATATATATATATATATATATATATATATATATATATATATATATATATATAAATATATTTTTAACAGGCGTTATAAAGATATACCTTATTCGTATATTTAAGACGACTATACTGTACACTGGATGGTATATATATACTGTACTCATTAACATAAATAGTTAGATCATAATTTCTGGAGTGGTTCATTATGTAATTTTTACCCAGATTAATCCCTTTCGTTTATAAAAGCACCGTGCCTGACGTGGCAGCCGCCTGTAAACACGAAGCAAGGAACATAACACTGATTTAAGAGGAGTAGGTCCCTCACTGGTCAAGGTGCAGCGCCACTTGTACAACCCTTACAATAAAAACCTAAACACAATAAAAACAACCGAAGAAAAACACGTGGAACAAACACCCCCTTGCCACACCGATCCATCCTATAACAATGTATTGTTTTCCGATACAATGACACAGCCGTAAATTTTTTCGCCAGACGTAAGTAATGTAATAATTGTACGAGTTCTGTATGTCATATTTTTTTTCCACATTATGACATAAATGCGATGGGAAAGGTTCATACTGCTTTATGATAGTGTAATAATACTATCAGTTTACCGGTATAACAAGTCTAATTCTCATGGTAAGACTCAGGTAATTAGTCTTATATGCAGTACACTTCGCCCAGTCATATATACACTCCTACATCACTTTTACTTACTGTTTCTCCTTCCCACGCCTCACTGATCTTTCACTGATACTTAATCCTATAAAACAGGAAAACACCGAAAATAATGAAAACTGTCGATTTTTTTTTTAGTAGTAATAATCTGTAATAAACTGTGATGACGTCATGACTTATTGTAAGTTTAACTCCTGGTCGACTCCACCGTCTGTACCCCAGACACTGTAATGTGGTCACTGTAACACCTTTCTGCTGTATATATTATAACGTGTATAGTTACTGTTTAACTTATAACAGAGGATTCATAATACATAGACGAAAAGTTTTACATATGCTAACTATATACCTGTAGTTTTGTTTACGTACGTTGTTGTTGTTGTTGTTGTTATACTGTTATTATTCCACTTCAACAACGAAGGTCTTTAAGGACTTGACAAGTGTAGTAATTACACTATTCTAACAACATAAACAAATTTTGAGATAAACTTGTTTTTTATATACAGTATACGTAATCCTAGGCTTCGACAGTCACTCAGTAAAAAAATAGAGATAATATTATAATCTACAGAGATAAAACGAACATGAATAAAATAACTCATACGTCATAAATGTTTATTAAAAGAAAGAATGGCTGACTTATCGGTCCGTGAACACGGTGAGTGTGTACAGTAAAAGTTTCCCCGCCGCAGCCGACAGGGAGGCGGGAGCCACCTGGTGAGCCTGGACGGACAACATGGCGTGGACGTGACACACTGTTGTGGGTAGAGAGGAGAACAAATTTGTGTTGGATATTGTTGGTGTCTCGCCAGTTCCTTGAAGAATGAACAGTCGATGTGGAGCTTTAATTTACATACATGTTTGGCGGCGTCCATAACACAGGTTAAATTATTAAGGCTCTCTTTCCTTTATTTTAAGTTTCTTATGATTCTCGGTGTTCAAAGTTTCTTATGATTCTCGGTGTTCAGTAGGACCCTTATCTATTTATTAATTATCAACTTAGTTTTGTAAATGACTCTCCACATCAGTTGCTGAGTAAGGTATATTAACGCAGGGAATATAATGGAATGTGTCTATTTTCAGGTAAATTTGATGAGTCTGATGCAAGTTATTTTTTCAGTTAATACTGAACAACTCATATAATTCTTCTCACGTAAAGTGTGACACAAGATGGCGGTACAAAACACATGACAATATTAGTGCCACCTCACCTCGACTCTTACAACTGCAGAGGCGTTCTGTAATCCTCAGTGATGGAAAATTAACTAACGTCAGAATCTTTCAGATTTTAATCCCTAACCTGTTCAATACAAGACTTACATATCTCTATGCATCCCGCTCCTAAGGTCCTTCAGTCAACTAGCCTCAGATAAAAAAACTCTCCTCTTCTTTGTCAAGAGGAGTGAGCATATCCTTTCTTTCAAAAGCAGCTCGGACATGTCAATAAGCTCGTAAAACTTAAGGGATAAACTGCAGCTTAAAACACGTAATATTGACAAGTGTGACGTCACGATATCAGAAAAAATAGAATGTTATTAGAGTGTAACTCAAATGTATTCCCAAGATTGATAACATACAGTAGTATATAGAGATATGATTTACTTAACTATCAACCAAAATAAATATTATCGATTATGTTAGAGGAATCCTGAGGTGCTTAAGCAAAAATAAAGAAACTATTTAATACTCGCGAAGCAGCATATCAGTGTTGCTTCCGTCCAGATTTACAAGGCGAAAATTCTCGAGTATGTTGACCTGTCATTTAGTATTTGCAGATTTCGTCGGTCAAGTTCCTCGGGCTGTCGGTCATAATGTTTGTCTGTCTGTCTGTTTGTTTGTCACGTCGTCGCAGATAACTCGCGAACGCTTCAAGATAAATACATAGAAATTTGTGACCTTCGGGAGCAAAGTTCAAGGTCGTGGGGCCAGATATTACGTTTATGACCTGAGTGGGTGAGTGATGTGATGTGATGTGTTTCTCATCCGTGTAAAGTTTATTTGCTTATTTATCAACAAACTTACAGCGAAATGATTTGGGGTAGTTTTGAGCTGGATATCTTTTTAAATACGGTCATTAAAGTACAATATTTTGGTGGGACGGACAGATGTAGATCAATATACACCCCAACATACACAGTGGGGGACATCAGATAATTGGGTCATTATTTCTTTCCCTCAGGGTCGCCGGACAGATGATGCTGATCCCTAAACTTTTAAGCCTTCAACAGCCAGTCGGTCACTCCACTGAAGGGAACAACTCTGGTGGACTAGTTAGTGGACCAATACTCATTTTATTGCCAGGTGTACAAGGGTCATTGTACAGGCAGGCACCTAAACTTTTATTCCAGCCTCAAGAACAATGTTTCCCACTGAGCCATAATAATAATAATAATAATAATAATAATAATAATATTATTATTATTTTTATTTTTTTTAAAGAAAATGATTAACTAGTTCCAGGTTTATTGCGCATTTCAAGAAAGTCTTAGAGAGGAAGATAGCATTGAGGCAACAGCACAGTGATATGACTGATAGAAGAAAAACCGATGAAATGAAGAGATGTTAAAAATAAAGTTGGTCCGGTGGGAGAAGGAAGGTGACCCCGAACACCACAAATACTGAATGGTTGAAGAGATGTGCTGCAGAACATATCAGCCGTGGGGAGTGTTTCTTCTGCCAAGAGACACAGACATCCTGATAAACAAAGTGAACCTGAGCAAACCTGACCGAGTGTAATCAGTGGTAAGTTGATCACAATGATTTTTTATAATATTGACAATGATATTTGGGAATTGTCCCTGGTAGGTAACAGGTGAGGATGTTCTTATAAGCGACGTATAGTTTACCATAACACCTATGGCATCAGATACTGGGAGAAGGATGTCTAAGGTGCCACACTGTCAACTACATAATAAAGAAGTAATTGAACTATATCTATCTACAGAAGTTAAATTTTATGATCACTCGCTTGAGATATTGAACCAGGAGAGACCAGACAGGCATATGACCACAGTAAATAAAAGGGTTGACCTGTTCAGTGTATGAGTGTTGGTAGACGTAGGATATGTGTTGATGATAGCAGGTTTATATACAGCTGTTACTAACTGAAAGAACTACTTAAATAACAAATATGATAAATTGTGTTCGAGTGTTCTTGTAAGTGGCAACAGTGTTATGGTGGACCGTCTCTACCTCTCGTGTTGTATCTGACCCACAACATGTTGACCAGTGAATTATATCAGTGAGACTCTGAGTATATGTGTAAAATAATAAGGTGATATCGCTCGTTCAATTCAGGAACTTGCCTCCTCAATTTAGTTAATATTCACAGTTGGTAATTTCTGGAAGCATCCGGAGATTTTACCTCAATAACACTGAATGAGAAAATCTTTCTTTGTAATCAGAAGCACTGGTGTAAATAATTTACATTTAACGAACATTAACAACGTAAAATCCAATTTCTTACTCAAATGTTGTACTGTATATGGCAACTGTGCCGAAAATGGTGCAATAAAGAAACCCGAAGTAAAATTGGGGGAAGGGTTGTGTGTTGGTGAATATTAGGGACGTTCATAACTTAACACTGCCAAGACTGTACCCAAAATTACCCACAAGTACTGCAGAACACCACAAAGTATTTCCTTCAAACTTTTCAGTTGGGCAGAGTCGTGAAGGACACACCTGGAGCACCGTATAAGTTCACGTTGTCGAGTATCGAGGTCTAATACTGTACTGTATATGGTAAGACTTTTGTTACATTTTAGACGTAGTTTATTATCATAATATAATTAAACTATACATAGATTAGTTTGGCTTAGGTTAGTACTGCTGACCTTCACTGACAGATTGTATTGTCAGTATCTAATGATCGTCCGTATATAGGCTATACAGTACACTAGTTCGATTTTTCGAATACTGTAAATCTATAGAAACTATAGCTCTTTCTAAGCATTGCTAGCCAGCGTTTCACACACACATACTGTACATACAACAACTTGCACACACACAATATATATATATTAGGCTAATGAAATATATATATATATTTATATATATATATATATATATATATATATATATATATATATATATATATATATATATATATATATATATATCACAAGAGTTGCTCCAACTTATACACCAGAGAAGTCCTGGTAATAAGCAGGAGGGGCAGGACTCAGGACGGGGCCTGGGTCCTTCTATACACCCTATTATAACTTACTCGCAGCTCTGTCACCCGCCACCCACCACCCGCTACCCGATACATCCACCTCCACATCTTACCTCCCGCTCTCCCTTCCACATCTTTCCCATGTTACTTCTCTTTCTATGTTCAACCTGCTACCTCCTCCCTTCTCTCCCCTCCCTTCCCGCCCCCCTCCCTGCTCTCCTCTACTCTGGTGTGTAGGTCGCCTCGGGGTGCGGGAGGAAATGTGGCAAAATTTAGCTGGTTGATGAAGGCCGCCCCTCACCGTCAGCCCGGCCGGTCCTCACGGATCAACTTTTTTTTTATAAAGATGCTGTTATAATCATCTGTGTTACTGACATTAGAGGGAAGTCATTATACTCTAGAACAAGAATACATTTGTAGGTATCAGGCAGCTACCAAACAGGGAGGTACTACCGCCTGGGAAGATATTGGAAGCATAATTATGCAGGGTCTACCACTAGACAATACATTATAATGTATTGTCTAGTGGTAGACCCTGCTGCCACATGGCATCACGAAAATTGCTGATTGCTGGTTGCTGATCTGACTTTCTGCCTCATTTACACACAATTGCAGGGTCACAATTTGTTTCTCTTTTTGTTTATTTATTTATGGTTCTTTATTATTATTAATATTATTATTATTATTATTATTATGGGTCGGTGACCTGTGCCCGGGTTGGCTGATCCCCGTAAAAAAAAACAAAAAACAATATATTCATATTATAAGTATTATTGTTATTTTTTTATAAGCGACAGGTTTTTATGCGCTAATGACATATATTGAGTTATATATTCTGGTAATTTCATATGCTTGTGTTTTTTTTGTTGTTTTTTAGGGGTGCGGTACTCGCTTTGGGTCGCTGGTTAGATCAAGGGACACTTCCTCTCCACCCAGCTTTAAATGAGTACCTAACTTTACATTTGGGGAAGTGAAGGCGGTCGAGTAAATTTCTGGCCATGTTGATTCATAGTATACCGAAGGCTTAGTACAGTGTGGTGTGACCCTCACGCGGCCAGCATGCCTACAGCGCCCCCTGTCTTCCATGTTTTTTTTATCGCAAGTTGTGTTTATATTTATCTTTACAGTAAACTTCTTACATAGCTGACTAATTATATTTCTTATTTATTACCAATGAGGAATGATTCAGGTTCACTCATGTATATACTTATAAGTAGCAGGGATATAGTCAACTTGGTGCTGCGTGAAGTAATGAGTTTGTTCATATTACCTGAAGATTAGCCGCCAGCTTATCTTACCTTAAGACAAATCATCGTAACACTAACCTAACCTAACACCTTAAGTTAATATTCAGGTGTTTAATCATCAGGTGAAATTAATTGGGTGGCTAATCTTCAGGTGATCCACTTATTCCTCCATAATAATACTTTAAGATAATCTGATATGATGAAAGAGTTGTGGGGTTATCTCTAAAGGGTGAGTCTGATAACGTTTTAATAACAATTAAATTAAAGAAAATCATAAAAATATATGTATGTGTTAGCCATATTATATCTTACGCTGCCTGGAGGTATCATGAGGATATGAATGGGAGCTCTTGGCGACAAACACTTTGGACTCATAACCAAATTATTAAACCTGACCAATATACCCGGCTGAAATATGAGGGGTTCTTGCCAACTCGTCCCGGACCAGCATGAATTTTTATGGTCCACTCCACCAAAAAATGAACGCACAAGCGAATTCACGGACCACTTCCCTAGTAACGATATAGTCGAGCCAAGACAGCAGCCATGAGCGCAAGGGAGCATCAGGTGTGAAAATTCCCCAGGTAGAACATCCAGCCTGTTAACAGATGATGATGACCTCTTGTATATAAAATTATAGAACTTCTTTAAACGACAAGAAATCACCAAGAATAAAGTAAGGTATAGACATACTAAAGTAGATAAAGTAGGACTAAGTTAATTTAAGTAAGACTCTAAAATATACATTCACCTCATACACACTTAAACTACTGTAAATAAGTTAACCATATTCATATACAGATGTGAATGATTTAAATATATATACACACATATATACATAATCACATATTCTTGATATAAATCTATATACATACTGTACACATATAAATATTCACGTTTTAAATTTATATACAAACACATAATCATATAGTCAGAGAAAAATTACCCAAAAGAGAACAGATAAGCGAAGAAAAAAATTAACTCGTGATAAAACGTGGAGAGAATTTGGACAACTTGAAAAAAAAAAACTTCAAGAGTAAAAGTTGAAAAATAGAGAAAGGTCGGAGAAAGGTTCAACGAGAGGCAGTAAAAGCCGCCAACCACCTCAAGAAAATGTTGATGTTGTAGGTGGGCGAAAACCTACCGTATGGACACGAATTCTCAGCTAGTCTTTCCTTTATTTATTTCTCTCGTAAATGTAGATGAAAAAATGCATTTAGTTACTGTAGAGTCTATGAGAGACATTGACGCCATCATGGTCAACCTTGGACGAGAGAAGACGATCTGGTTTTTAAGTTATCCTAACATATCCTAAACTATCCTAACCTATCCTAATCTATCCTAACTTATCCTAAACTATCCTAACCTATCCTAATCTATCCTAACATATCCTAAACTATCGTAACCTATCCTAATCTATCCTAACCTATCCTAAACTATCCTAACCTATCCTAATCTATCCTAATCTATCCTAACATATCCTAAACTATCCTAACCTATCCTAAACTATCCTAACATATCCTAACATATCCCAAACTATCCTAACATATCCTAAGCTATCCTAAGCTATCCTAACCTATCCTAATCTATCCTAACATATCCTAACCTATCCTAATCTATCCTAACCTATCCTAATCTATCCTAACATATCCTAAACTATCCTAACCTATCCTAAACTATCCTAACATAGCCTAGCATATTCCAAACTATCCTAACATATCCTAAGCTATCCTAACCTATCCTAATCTATCCTAACCTATCCTAATCTATCCTAACATATCCTAACCTATCCTAAGCTATCCTAACCTATCCCAATCTATCCTAATCTATCCTAACATATCCTAAGCTATCCTAAATTATCCTAACCTATCCTATCCTAACCTAACCTAACCTAATCTATACTAATCACAGGTGCTAGTCAGTCTCACACAGGTACTAGTAGGTTTCACAGGTGCTAGTAGAAACCTTAATTAATATTATTTTAATCTCCCAGAAATGTTACAGATCAACATTAACACTGTATATACCCGCTGGCCCTTGGAGACACAACAACCAGTAGACGAGAAGATTGTGAAGGAGCTTGTATGAACCAGAGGCAGCTGTCCCTTCTAGCTTATAAAACACTGAATATTGAATCTTCCTCACATGAAGTATCGCATCGAGAGCACCAGATATTGGCAATATTTTGTGTGTGTGTGTGTGTGTGTGTGTGTGTGTGTGTGTTAAGCGTCTATTAGCGTCAAATTTTCCTAAGTTCTGAGAATGAGTGATCTTCTGAACTCTTCATTTCTATTCTTCCAACTCCTCCTCTTCTCATTTTTCCTCTTCTTCTTACTCCTATTCTCTCTTCTCTAACCTCCATTTCTTCTTTATCCCATAACTTTCCTCCCTTCTCCTCTTCAGCCTCCTTCTCCTCCTCATCTTCCTCTCCCTGCTCCTCCTGCTCCTACTTATTCTCGTCCTCTCCTTTCTCCTATTCTTCCTCGGTCATCTTCTTTTCCTCTCCTTTCTCTTCCTCTCCCTTATCCTACTCGTCCTTCTCCTCTTCCTTCTTCCCTCCCCCCCCCCTTCTCTTGCCCCTCCTACTTCTCCTTCTCCCTCCCTCATCCCAGTGGAGCCGACACCTTCAGACGCTAACAAAGGGAGAGAGACAGAGAAGGAATTACGGAACGCCACTAACAAGACACCACTAACAAGACACCACTAACAAGACGCCACTAACAAGACACCAATAACAAGACGTGACTAACAAGACGCCACTAACAAGACGTGACTAACAAGACGCCACTAACAAGACGCCACTAACAAGACACCACTAACAAGACGCCACTAACAAGACACCAATAACAAGACGTGACTAACAAGACGCCACTAACAAGACACCAATAACAAGACGCCACTAACAAGACGCCACTAACAAGACACCAATAACAAGACGTGACTAACAAGGCGCCACTAACAAGACGCCACTAACAAGACACCAATAACAAGACGTCACTAACAAGACGCCACTAACAAGACGCCACTAACAAGACACCAATAACAAGACGTCACTAACAAGACGCCACTAACAAGACGCCACTAACAAGACACCACTAACAAGACGTTACTAAAAAGACGCCACTAACAAAGCACCACTAACAAGGCACCGCTTACAAGGCACCACTTACAAGACGTCACTAAGAAGACGCCACTAACAAGGCACCACTTACAAGGCACCACTTGCAAGACGTCACTAACAAGACGCCACTAACAAGACACCAATAACAAGACGTCACTAACAAGACGCCACTAACAAGACGTCAATAACAAGACACCAATAACAAGACGTCACTAACAAGACGTTACTAACAAGACGCCACTAACAAGACGCCACTAACAGGGCACCACTAACAAGGCACCACTTACAAGGCACCACTTACAAGACGTCACTAACAAGACGCCACTAACAAGACGTCAATAACAAGACACCAATAACAAGACGTCACTAACAAGACGTTACTAACAAGACGCCACTAACAAGACACCAATAACAAGACGTCACTAACAAGACGTTAATAACAAGACGCCACTAACAAGACACCAATAACAAGACGTCACTAACATGACGTTACTAACAAGACGCCACTAACAAGGCACCACTAACAAGGCACCACTTACAAGGCACCACTTACAAGACGTCACTAACAAGACGCCACTAACAAGACTTCAATAACAAGACACCAATAACAAGACGTCACTAACAAGACGCCACTAACAAGACGCCACTAACAAGGCACCAATAACAAGACGTCACTAACAAGACGCCACTAACAAGACGCCATTAACAAGACACCAATAACAAGGCGTCACTAACAAGACGTTAATAACAAGACGCCACTAACAAGACACCAATAACAAGACGTCACTAACATGACGTTACTAACAAGACGCCACTAACAAGGCACCACTAACAAGGCACCACTTACAAGACGTCACTAACAATAATTTATGTTACTAACAAGATTTTCCGACCATTTATTTATTCGACCTTGATTTACTCGACCTAGCCTTACTCGACCTAGCCTTACTCGACCTAGCCTTACTCGACCTAGACTTACTCGACCTAGCCTTACTCGACCTAGACTTACTCGACCTAGCCTTACTCGACCTAGCCTTACTCGACCTAGCCTTACTCGACATAGACTTACTCGACCTAGACTTACTCGACCTAGACTTACTCGACCTAGCCTTACTCGACCTAGCCTTACTCGACCTAGACTTACTCGACCTAGACTTACTCGACCTAGACTTATTCGACCTAGACTTACTCGACTTTGATAGTATGACACACCGGGTTTGACATAGTTCTCTCCACTGTCCTTAACGTGCTCTAATTTGTGACATACAGCAGTTAATAGTAAGGATTTTTTTTTTTTTTTACTATTTCAAGATAAATTTCTGCTGACTGCTAAATATTAACTAAAAAATCAAAATATGGTTCGGGCAAACTGTATCCAACACCCCCCCCCCCCCCCCCCCCTTCCCGATGTAACCCTCCTTGTGTGTGATAAAATATTCATATATTATATAAATGTTTATAATATATTAATATTTTATAAATACCAAGCTCTACAAATCCGCAAAATCAGCATCTTCTAGAAGCGGATGTGAAAATTTTGCGGATGTGACATCCATCACTACAACAAATTGCTATCTTCCACGAAGATCATTGAAAGACAGGTGAAATTGTCCGGTAAACACGACCCTCACTCCACAGTTCCCATTTCCGTGATCACACAGGACATGAGTTATCAGCGCCCCTCACTGAGAACAATAGAATGATGTTTATCAACTCCGGCAGGTAGTGAGGGAGGCCGCTGATGGCTAAACTTTGTTCACCTCCACCCTACACGGGGCCACACCCAACCATACCTGTTGAATCTCATTATGTATGTATGTATGTATGTATATGCAAATGTACAGTATGTATGTATGTATGTATGTATATGCAAATGTACAGTATGTATGTATGTATGTAGGGTATAGGTAGGTAGGTAGGAAGGTAGATATAGGTAGGTGACGTGGGTTGAGACTAGAGAGGTATGTTTGGGTAGGTGGGTAGGTATTACGTATGTTATAAAGATATCTGAAGATATTACCCTCCCACCACACCTTTAAAACGGCATAATTTATTTCCGATACCGACTATTAATTGGTAGGTGTACGTGTAGGTGGGTGGAGGTAACTCACCTCTATATATATATATATATATAATAAATGCTACTGACACCACATACGAGGCACGGGCAGTTTCCCAATGAGGTTCACGGCGCCATCAGCTCGATGAACAGGCTTTGTGTGAAATATAACAGAGTCTAGAACTGCTTTTAGTGTCCTTGTGGCCTAGCCGGTAAGCGTTCCCTAGTCACACCCAGTAGGTCGAGGGTTCGATTCCTTGCTGGTGAGGTCGTTGATTGTATGTTCAAAGTCCGCGTGTTTAATGGACTAAAAATGAAGTATATATATATATATATATATAATATATATATATATATATATATATATATATAGTAATGAACAGGTATGGAACACAGGTATGCACCCACAGTTCCACACGAAGGTTCAAAATCATCAACACTGCCCAAATACTGAATTAATATGAGAACAAATGAGGTAATATTGACGTTAATAATGAAGACAAATGAAGCAGGTAATGATGTATACATACCAGAGGCCATTTAACATTTCTGGTACACCTTAAACAGTAATTATATTCAACGTACGCATAAACATAAAGGCAAACGCAGGTACAATAATAACTAAAATTAAGAATGACACTAAATGAAACTAAGTGACAGAAACCAACGGAAGATGATCAGTATAAATGAAACCTAAGAAAAATCAGAATAAAGAGATCACAGAAAATGGAGACAGGGAGGAGAAGGAAATAGAATTAGGTGAGAAGAGAGATGGTGTGAGATGAAGAGAGGTTGTAGACTTAAGCTGGTGAAGATGGAAGGAGAGATTGGTAGGGTAGGATACGTGTGTGTGTGTGTGTGTGTGTGTGTGTGTGTGTGTGTGTGTGTTTCGAGTGGGATTTTTTTTCGGTGTGTGTGTGTCAGATGCTCAGCGTTCCTGGAGAGCCCCTAGAGATGAAGACGTCTGATGTTGACGTCCATTAGACTACGCGAGATGTCAGATCTGTGGGAGGATAGTGTGGACGTGAAGGTTAATGTCTGGCCGTGGGGAAGAGCCTAGGGTGGATAGCGTGGGTGTAGGGGATAGTGTGAGTGTAGGGGATAGTGTGGGTGTAAGAGGTTGTGTGGGTGTAGGGGATAGTGTGGGTGAAGGGGATAGTGTGGGTGTAAGAGAATAGTGTGGATGTAAGAGATTGTGTGGGTGTAGGGGAGAGTGTGGGTGTAGGGGATAGTGTGGGTGTTGGGGAGAGTGTGGGTGTAGGGGATAGTGTGGGTGTAAGAGAATAGTGTGGATGTAAGAGATTGTGTGGGTGTAGGGGAGAGTGTGGGTGTAGGGGATAGTGTGGGTGTAAGAGAATAGTGTGGATGTAAGAGATTGTGTGGGTGTAGGGGAGAGTGTGGGTGTAGGGGATAGTGTGGGTGTTGGGGAGAGTGTGGGTGTTGGGGATAGTGTAAGTGTAGGGGATAGTGTGGGTGTAAGAGGTTGTGTGGGTGTAGGGGATAGTGTGGGTGTAGGGGATAGTGTGGGTGTTGGGGAGAGTGTGGGTGTAGGAGATAGTGTGGGTGTAGGGGATAGTGTGGGATGTCTTCCACTCTATGTCCATCGATCACGTTAAAACGCTTCGCTAAACTCCACAATATGAACTTAACAAACAGACAAACAGATTAGAAAGTGACAGATGAACAGAGAACTGATATGCTCTCTACCTGTCTGTCTGGCTGGTTCTCTGTCTGGCTAATTCTCTTCTCTATTTCCCAGAATATAAACATTATCTCTCTCGCTTTACCTCTGATACACCTCTCTGTCTATTTCTCTCTTTTTCTCTTCCTCTAACTCTATCTCAATGTCCCATTTCTTTCTCTCTCCCTCTCACTGTATCTTCCTGTTTCTTTCTGTTTCACTCTAAGACCCTTCCTCTCTGTCTGTCTGTCTGTCTCTGTCTACCAAGCCGAGCCAGCCTCCACCCACCCCTGCCAACCAGATAAATGACGTAAAATAAAGGCAGGAGAAACACTCCCTCGCCCCCAGCAGCGACTCGACAGGTAAACAGCTTACGTGGACTTTGTGAGGAGGGACTTACCAACTGTGCTCATTAGGACAGGTAAATCAACTAGGTTCTGTTCAACTCAGGGCATTTCCTCAACTTTACCTGTTATTCGATGTCTTGATAGTGCCGACAAGTTCTCAAGAGGGTTGACCTTGTACCTGAATTATTTTTATTTGGTTTCAAGTTAGAATTATTAACCATGCCAGACCTAACCAGATTTATGATGCCGTCAGTAGAGGGAGACTTCCTTGTCATACATTGTCTCTTTTAATATATCCTACATCTTCAACTCGTAATAGACAGAGGTAAATATATTAGAATATCCCCAAATAAAGAAAACTACTTGAATATTATCGATAAATCATAAAAAAATAATAATTTTGCTTTATTTTATTAATTCTTTTAATTCTTATATAAATTAATATTCTCTCTCTCTCTCTCTCTCTCTCTCTCTCTCTCTCTCTCTCTCTCTCTCTCTCTCTCTCTCTACTGTGTGCCATAAGTTCTCTCTCCTCTCTCTTCCGTCATCTTCTCTCTTTTCATTTCTCCTTCATCTTCTTTTCCATTTCTACATCAATTTATTCTACCCTGTTTCATCACTATTTTTTTTTCAATTTCTTCCACTTATCTGTCTTTCTCTCTCTTTCTCCACTTTCCTTTATCAATCAATCTATCAATCTTCCTTCTCTCCCTTATCTTGCGTCTGTTCTCTTTTCACCATGTTTTATAACCCCTTTCCCTCCCTTCCACCTTTTCTCTCTCTTTCCCCTTTTCCATACCTTCCTCCCCTTTTCCCTCTTTCCTCCATCTCGTCCTCAACTACCCTCTCCCTGTCTTCTCTTCCAACTCTCTCTTCATCGTGCTTTATCACTCTCCCTCTCCCATTTCCATCCACTGTTCCTTTCCTCCTCCACTGTGCTTTATCACCCCTCTCCCTACCTACCTCTCTCTCTCTCTCTCTTTCTGTTCCTCTCCTCCTCCACTGTGCTTTATCACCCCTCTCCCTACCTCTCTCTTTCTGTTCCTCTCCTCCTCCACTGTGCTTTATCACCCCTCTCCCTATCTCTCTCTTTCTGTTCCTCTCCTCCTCCACTGTGCTTTATCACCCCTCTCCCTACCTCTCTCTTTCTGTTCCTCTCCTCCTCCACTGTGCTTTATCACCCTCTCCCTACCTCCCTCCCTCTCCCTCATAACTCAGGTGACCCCGCCCTGCCCTGCCCCACCTGTCCTATCCATCCTTCTCCTTCCCCCTTTTTCTCCTCCTCACTCTTCCCACCTTTCTTCCCTTGGCGTCGTTATTCCTGCCTCCTTCCCGAGAATTTCTTGCTTTTTTTTTTCTCTCTCTCTCTCTCCCTTTGTTCCTTGATTTTTATTACTTCTGCTTTGTTTCAGGTTCTTGTTTTTTTGTGTGTGTGTCCAGTTCTCATCTTTCCTCAACCTCCTTGTCTACTTCCTTCTTCGTTTCTTAGTTTTTATCTTTTTGTTTCACGCCTCTTGTTCCATCTTCTCACCTCTTTTGTTGTGTTCATCTGTTTCGTCTTATTCTTTATCTCCACGTTTGCTCTACTTGCATTTATTTCATCTTTTGTTTATTTTTTTGTTTAAAGATCTTCCTTTCTCACCTGCTTTTGTTTTTCATTTTATTGCACCTCTTTTCCTTTATTCTCATGTTCGCCTTCTTTATTACTTTCCTTCTCTCTCTACCTTTCTGTCTCTCTGTTTTTGCTGTATTGTTCTTTTCATTTTTTTTATCTCTGCCCTTTTTTTTATGTCCTTTTTCCATATCAGTTCTTTCTCATTTTTCTTTTACCTCATCATTCGTCTATTCTAAGTTCCCTCGTCTTTATTTTTTACCTCTTGTAGGATCTCTGTCTCCCTGTCTATCTGTCTGTCTCTCACTAACCTCTTCGTCTTCCTTCTATCTACCACTAACTATCGCTACTCTTTATTCGTCTCTCAGATCTCCCCTTTCTTTCTCATTCTCTTTCCTCCATCCATCTCTCTCTCTCTCTCTCTCTCTCTCTCTCTCTCTCTCTCTCTCTCTCTCTCTCTCTCTCTCTCTCCTCTTTTCCTTCCTAATTCATTTCTCACCTTCCACTTATCTCTCTCCCTTCATACTTCTCCCTCTACCCATTTCTCCATCTCCACCCATTCCCTTCTCTTCTCTTCCCCCCCTCCTCCCATCCCTCCATCACCCTTCCCACCTCCTCCTATCCCTCCATCACCCTTCCCACCTCCTCCCTCACCCTCCTACCCTTCTTCCCTCCCACTTCCTCCTTCCTGCCCTCACCCTTCCCACCTGTTCTATCTCCCTCTTACCCTCCCCCACCACTTCCCCCTCCCACTTTCTAAATCCCTCCTTCACCCTTCCCACCTTCTCCATCTCCCTCTTACCCTCCCTACCCTTCTTCCCTCCCACTTCCTCCATCCCACCCTCACCCTTTCCACCTTCTCCCTCTCTCTGGTCATAACTCCCCACACTCCGCCCTCCTCCCCACTCATCATTCTACCACTCACTCATATTCTCCCTCCCCCTTCCTCATTCTCCCTCTCTCTCCCTTCTTCCGCCCACCATTCTCCCTTCTCCCTTAGTCTTCGTTTAATTTTCTCCATCTTCTTTTCAGTTTATTCTCTGTTTACTTCTTTTTATTCATCAGTGATTATCAAATTTTCTTGTCTTCTTCTTGCATTCTTTCGCTTATATTCATTTTTTTCTTTCTGGATAATTTATCATAGTTTTCGTAATTCCCCAATTATCTTCATTATCTTATCCACCTTTGCCTTGTTTTCATTTTGCTGACTTATTTTTCACCTTTATTCAAGAATTTCTTTCGGATTAACTTATGACTCTTCATGTCTGTGTTTATTCATAATTGCCTAATTAATCGTTTTGATCCCATTCTTTCTAGTTTATTACCGTTTTTTAGTGTCCCTTTCATCCATGTTTCTCATTTGGTGAATATTTATAAATATTTTAAAATTTTATATTGTTTAATTTGTCTTCATTTTCTATTTCTTACTTATTCTCCTTCAATCTCTCTTTCTGTTCCTATTCTGTCCTTTATCTTTATTTATTATGGTTTATGACTTGATCATTATCATCCTCTTCTATTTTATTTATTTATTGTGATTTATCATCTTCCGTTTTTATTCTTAATCGTATTCTCAATATTTTCTTTTTAATCATGATAAGAAAGCGTTCATTATCATTAACACGAAGGTCAGAGGCGCCAATTTTTTTCCATTAAAATAAATGAGAAATTTGTTTCCATTAGAATGGATAGGAAAACGTTTTCCCATCTAAGAATAAACACAAAAACGTTTTCTCCCCTTATAGTATATTCAATGACGTTTTCCCATATAAGAACTAACTCTATAACGTTTTTTCCTACTAGCATAACCACAAGGACGTTTCATCTACTATATATATATATATATATATATATATATATATATATATATATATATATATATATATATATATATATATATATATATATATATATATATATATACACACAAAAAGTGTTTCCTCCGTTAATATAAACACAAAAACGTTTCTTCCTTTAATTTAAACACAAACACGTTTTCTACATTACTATATATACAAAAACGTTTCCTCCGTTAATATACACACAAAAACGTTTCTTCCTTTAATTTAAACACAAACACGTTTTCTACTTTACTATATATACAAAAACGTTTCTTCCTTTAATATAAACACAAAAACGTTTCTTCCGTTAATATAAACACAAAAACGTTTCCCCCATTACACTAAACAACAAACAGCCGGCGTCTCTCACAGTGATAAACTACCCTTAGGTCCTTATAAACTTCCTAACTATAATTAGCACCAGGAGCGACAACACCGCCACACAGGTACACTCTTTCCCTGGGAGCCCGGCGCACTAGCTGGGCCTTAATTAAGATTTAGAACAAGTTGAACGGCGCGGGTGGTGGTAGTGTGTGGTGGTGATGGTAGAGTGTGGTGGTGTGTGTGGTGGTGGTGGATGTAGTGTGTGTGGTGGTGGTGGATGTGGTGTGTGGTGGTGGTGGTGGGTTGTGATGATGCGGTGATGGTGGTGATAATGGTATTAGTGGTCTGTGGTGTGGTGGTAGTGGTGTGGTTGCAGTGGTGGTGGTAGTGGGTGGTCAGTGTTCCAGGCTGACACACGATACACCATTTACTACACATTATTTAGCTAACACTTACGAATATAATTAAAGCTATATACAGCATCTATGTACTCATTAGTGCTCTAACTGACGAATACTTTGACTTATTGACTTCAAACTTTCATATACTGCAGCGGGTCATTACGGGAGTCTACTATTTTGGGTAGAGTTAAGCCAAGATTAATGATCATTCAACCCGAGAAAAACACCTTCTTTTTTTCAGTCTTATTTGGAGGACCGAGCATCACAGTGACGTCTCGTGTGAGTTAGTGTGTCTGGCAGTACATTTGGTAACACTGAGGCTTTTTATATATATATTTATCACTACAGTCGTCAGTGTTTGAGAACAGAGACAGGCTCAGCATCAGTGAGGTGAGTGTTAGGGTGATGAACCGCTTATATACCTGACAAACGCTGTGAGAAAATGTTTTTACATTTCTTAGTTTTTTTTTTATGTTTTTATTGTATGTTTCTTGTCTTGGATTGGGATGACTTTTATGTATTTATATTTACATTGTTTTGTTTTCTCAATAAATCTGAATATTCGTAGGTGATGTACTTTACCCCAACACCAAATAACACACAACAGCCCTTGAAATAATACTTTAAATGATATTGAAGCAAGTTTTGGTAACATAGCTTTAATAATTATGTTTTCTAATATTTGTTTTTATTTGAGTGAGTTTTTATTCTCCTTAAATCATTTTTTTTCGATAATCACAAAATTGTAATATTACAGACATTCTCTTTTTAAACGAAACAATAAAATGCAAATGTCAGTTTGTGATTAAAGGGAATTTTTACGTTCGAAAATTACAAATACACGACGTACCCAAGACTAAAGTGAAAGGGCGTTTGTTTCTGTGTTTGTTTTACTTGTGTTTATTAGTTGTTTAAATCCAAAACGATGTGTCAATTTCCAGTATGGGCAGTGTTTGTGTAGTGTTGGTGTAGTGTTGGAGTAGTGTTGGAGTAGTGTTAGTTTAGTGTTGGTGTTGGAGTAGTGTTGGTGTAGTGTTGGTGTAGTGTTGGAGTAGTGTTAGTTTAGTGTTGGTGTTGGAGTAGTGTTGGTGTAGTGTTGGAGTAGTGTTAGTTTAGTGTTGGTGTTGGAGTAGTGTTGGTGTAGTGTTGGAGTAGTGTTAGTTTAGTGTTGGTGTTGGAGTAGTGTTGATGTAGTGCTGGAGTAGTGTTAGTTTAGAGTTGGTGTTGGAGTAGTGTTGGTGTAGTGTTGGAGTAGTGTTAGTTTAGTGTTGGTGTCGGGTGTTGGTGTAGTACTAGCTGGTGCAGTTTCAAAGTAATCCAGTATATCAGCCCCATGAGTATAAACGATAATAATGAGCGATATATTGCGGACAATTAAGCTGGTATACCACTGGATCTCAATTATCATGTTACGAGGCAATATGAAGAATTAAACCAGTACAACAACAAACAATTATCACATTAGACCTTATATTGTCAGTATAAAAACAAGTTACTGAGATAAAAAAAGAAGTGTCTAATAATGGATATTTTAAGCAGGATGAGTCGAACTGGTGGAGGTTATGTGATATAGAAAGATATACTCTGTAGCTTGGTGTGTTAGTCCGGGGTATAGATGACTCCTAGCATACAACAGAGGCTCTACCAGACGCCCTTGTTAGCCGAAGGTGGAGGAGGGAGGGAGAAGGGGGTGTGGTGGTGGCACTATTGGGTGTAGTTCGATAGATCGCAGACTGTTAAAAATAACTATAGGAGAGGGAAAGAGATGGAATAAACCTGCGGATGTGAAATGATGGAACCTTTCAAGTTAGGTTATCAGTGTTGCTTTGATGGGCTTTGAGTATATTGAACCAAGGAGGAGGTGAAGTGTCACACCGTTATATCCACTATAAAGATGACAACAGTACTCCATCTCAGAACACAAATATGGCCGTCTGGTTTACATTTGAGAAGAAATAAATGTTGTATATTGACCCACAATTATAGTCAATACTATCACCCTGGCTACACACCTGTAAGTCATCACCAGGTATGTAGCTAATTCGATAGAATGGAAGAAACCCGAAATGGGTCTGTAATTAGTCTCCCTATTATTTCCTTTTTAGCTTTTAAAATTTTTAATTATGTGGATTATATTTTAGTCTTACATGTGTGTAAATTAAAGAGAAATAAATAAAATTGTAGTTATAATTGTAGGTAAAATGTATACTGAATACACCTAAATCTGATTTCTTTTTCTACCTAGACAAAATAACTTTCACGCCCTGCTTACAAGTTTAATTTCCTTCCTAAATACAATCGACGGACTACAGCAACAAGAAATACTGCGTGATGGTGAAACATTTAATGAAACATTTTAATAAAACATTTGGCCAGGATACAGTCATGTACACTACAGTAGTGCCATTAACTATTCATGCGGAGCGAAATTGAGGTCAACAAAATACAACAGTTAGTGTGTTGTTTACATTGTGTACATGATGTAGTACAAGACACCAGGGTGTATGTAGAGCACAGAGGTATAAACACTGTGTTGATAGACACTTCGGGGGTTATTTTGCAACTGTGGGATAAATGAGAACTGAGAGACGATCACTTATGTCAGTGCTTCTACAAGTTGGTCCGTTGAACATCCTCTTACATTATCATACTGGCAGTAGTCAAGGACCGATGTGTGTGTGTGTGTGTGTGTGTGTGTGTGTGTGTGTGTGTGTGTGTGTGTGTACCACCACCCCAGAATAAGAACACGAAAAAGATTTGTAAAAATTTTTCCACATATAAAATAATATCTACGACACAAAAAAAATATCACGTAAGGCACGATAATCATGTACAGGTAATCCCCATGAAACAAAAGCACATACAGATTCAAGTATTTTCGTCATTATCCACACATACTGTACTGTTCTCCCAGAAGAGGTTCAGTCACGAACGCGCTTCAATCTTTCCGTGTGTCTGTGTCCTGGTGGTCACATACATATAAGGTCATATTATCTAGACAACTTTTTTTGTCGACTAAAGGTGAGACTATTAGTATGAGGCGCTCCACCCGCTATTTTCATGCGCTATAATGTAGGGAGTATGGTGCTTATGGTGACGTCAACTGACACAGACATTATCTATTTTTCTCCCCCGCTAACCTTCACTCCCCTCCCCTTCATCCTCCCTCGGTCCCCTTCATCCTCCCTCACTCTCCTTCGCCCTTCCTCACGTTCACACTCGCTTTGGCTCTTCGTTGGGTTTATTCTTCCTGTTTCTGCCAGTCTCTATCTCACAGACACCTAAGTTAGACTGGCCTTTCTGATATACATATACATATACATATATATATATATATATATATATATATATATATATATATATATATATATAATATATATATATATTATATATATATATATATATATATATATATATATATATATATATATATATAATGATAAAGATAACATGAGCATAACTCTTCATCGTTATCCCCAACATTATACAATTATGTACAATAAGTCAGGCTTCACACTCGCGCCAGCCTGCATCACACACACCAACAATTTGAGCGCCACTACAACCTGGCCGCCAGTCTCTGTCCACGATTTATGGAGGAGCTAGATTATAGACGACGAAAGTGAGGACATGCGGGGATAGTGAGCCGGGGATAGGTGAAGGTACAGGTAGGTGAGTGAGGATAAGCGAAGGTACGGGCAAGTGAGTGTGGATAGGTGCGGGCACTGGTAGGTGAGTGTGGATAGGTGAGGGTACTAGTAGGTGAGGGTTCGGATAGGTGAGTGTGGATAGGTGAGTGTACGGGTAGGTGAGTGTGGATAGGTGAGTGTACGGGTAGGTGAGTGTGGATCGGTGACGGTACGGACAGATAAAAGGGCGGATAGGTGAGTGTACGGGTAGGTGAGTGTGGATTGGTGAGTGTACGGGTAGGTGAGTGTGGATAGGTGAGGGTGAGGGTAGGTGATTGTGGATAGGTGACAGTACGGACAGATAAGGGGGCGGATAGGTGAGTGTACGGGTAGGTGGGTGTGGATAGGCGAGTGTGGATATACAAGTGTGGATAGGCGAGTGTGGATAGGTGAGGGTAAGGTTTAATGAGGATGTGAGTGAGTTAGGGGTAGAGGTAGGTGAAGGTGGAGGGGTGCCGCCCACACCCGCTGACCCCCGCCCCTCCTGTGTTCATACCTTGCTCACCCCGCCCTTTCTAGTACCCACCCCACGCCCATCACACGCCTACCCCACGCCCAGCTCTCCGTCACCCCACACCCACCCAACATACGCCCATTCCAAGCTCACACTCTCCCTCTTCCATATACAACTAACTCGGTATTTCTTCAACTTTCTCGTTCCCATATGTTTCGTTCTAGTTCTTTTTAATGTATTTCATCTGTTTTTTCTCTCCTTCGTTTATTCCTTTAAGACTTTTTCTTCCTTTATCATCTCTCATATTCTCTCTGGTCTTCGTTTTTTCTTTAAGTTCTTTTCATACTTCCCTTAAAATCATTCACTGATTATTGTTAGTTTTCACGCTATTTCATAATCTTATTCATCACCAATTTCTCCTTCATCACAGTCACCGTGTTACTACTATCTCTCTCTACTCATTCGTCTCCATATGTTCGTCCCCCTCATCACTCAGTTTCCTCATTCCTGCCTTTCGCTCAATATATTCTCCTCGTCAGTATTTCATTTCCTTTGCTTCCTGTCTTTAAATGTCTGGGTTTCCTTATGTCCTCAAAGTCATTTAGCTTCTAGTCCTCCATGATCAGGGATGCTGTGACCGAGGGGCTACAACACTCACTAGAGCACGAAAGGGTCGCTGGTTCACGCTAAGGGGTAACTTCAATCCATCCAGCTGTAATTGGGTACCTGACTTTACAATTGGGGAAGTGAAGGTGATCGAGTGCAGTGCCGGAAAATATCCCTACTTGTGAACTAAAGTGCTATAGGAACCAATCTCATCTCCACAATCAAATTATCTTCAGTTTTCTCTTTTCATTCACATTTAGTAACGTTTTATTATTATCCCATCGCCAACTACTTAACCTTTCATTTCCTCTCATATGTGTCTTCTATTTCCGTTTTCATTATCATTATTCCTCATTATTAATTATCGCTTCGTTACACTCCGCCAAAGTTATCGCACAAACATCGAAACGCGCGAAAACAAATTCAAATATATGTTAACACCTGGAAAAACAGACAAAAACACCGCTACTGCCTTTACGTAAATCTCTCTCTCTCTCTCTCTCTCTCTCTCTCTCTCTCTCTCTCTCTCTCTCTCTCTCTCATTGCTTCTTTTCTTGCTCTGTGTATTTTGTTTATTTTTGGTTTTGTATATTTTTGTTAGTTTTTATCTTTCCTTTTCCCCAGTTTCCTTTTACAGTCCCCAAATTACTTGCTAGTTTCCCCTTTTTCCATATTACGTTATTTCTTCTATTTCCCTTTCCTCTTAACCCTTTCGTTGTTACCCTATCATCATTTTTCTCCTATTCCCATCAATCTCTCTTCCTTTCCTTATACACTCTCAAATTAACCCGTAAATTTTCCCTCTTTATCGTATTATTCCATTTCCCGCTTATTTCCTCTTCCTCTTCTCCCCTTCGCTAGGAAAAAATGCGCCTCCTTTTTCCTCTTCTAATCACCTCTTCTTATCTCTCCTTATCTCTTCCCATCCCTCATCTCTCGCCGGTCATTGTCTCAATGTTATCTCCCAAGTCTCTCCCTCATTATTGTCTTCCCTTTTCACAGCTTTTTTCTTCCTCTCAATATCTCATGAAGTTCTCTTTGGTAGCGTCTATGTCTTTGTCTATCGGTCTCTCTGTTAGTCTCTAGGTTGGTTTCTCTCTAGTGTTTCCCCATGTTTCTTTCTCTTTCAACTTCTCTTTCTCTCCTTTATCCTCTCTTTCTTTCACCTTCACTTTCTTCCCCACTTTCTCTCTCAACCCTTTCTCTCCCTCAGGCTTTCTCACAATCGTTCTCTCTCTTTCTCTCATCCACGTTCTCTGTCTCGCTCTCTCTTTTTCTATGTAGCGTTTTATCGGCAGCAACACCACCCCATCAGCTGGGTGTACGACTAAGTCTCTCCATCACTCAGCTAAGGTGTTGTCGGGCGTATGTCTCCCACCCTTAAATATATATATATATACGCCAGGAACCCATTACAAAAAACACGCCCACACACCCATTAAATAGACACACATACCCACATCCATTACGCACACACATCCATGGATATTGTACGCACGTGTAAGGGAGGAGATACAAATGTTCACACCAACTATTCCACACATACAGAAACATACACGCACATACACACATGCCTCTACCTATTAGGGAAACATGTAACCATCCATTATATACACCACACACACACGCACACATGTATGTCAATTACGGAAACATGTTCCCGTCAATTATAGATACCGGCTCATACCTACTACACACACACACACACACACACACACACAAACTCACGCGCGTGTGCGCTATATATATATATATATATATATATATATATATATATATATATATATATATATATATATATATATATATATATATATATACTGTACACTATGTATATATCACGCTAATATAGGGATAATCACCGATTTAGCTTAAAAAACAACTGACGCCTTTGCCAAATGGTGATATTTTTTGGTGTTTATTACTACAACTTAATGGAAACGAATTTTTATCCGGTAAAATTTGCGGTGTTTCATTTGAGGCGTCGCTTACCCTCATAAGATAGTTAGAATATATTAGTTTATACGCATTGCAAATATCTACATGGCCATTTAAAGGAGAAAATGAAGAAATACATAGACGTTATTACAAACTGGCAATTAGTGAATATACATGAGTATACGTACATAATAATCCCTTTACGTATCCTCATACACAGTGTATATGTAAACTAAATCACAAACTACCACAGATACCGACAAACACACATGAGGCCACATACCCATCGACAAAAACACACAAATACACGCAAACAATGACTTATCATACATAACTAATCACAAACACTTTTTAATACAGAGAGCTATTAATACTTGGCGCATACACATTACCACACACTATAAATATACACAAATAGCCTGAAACACACACACACCGAGCCATACACCACCGTATACACACACACACAGTCAGCTTCTTCTGCACTGTGTCTTGTCTGCAACACTAATGACACACATAATTCACGATACTTTTAATCATAATGGATGCGGGGCATAATTAGGAGTAATATTTTAGCCTCCGGGGCATTATAATTCTCTCGTTTTTGACGTTTAGTCTTGTGTATGGCTGCTCTTGTTTACCGTCTACACTGCTGCCTCTGTCTCCGTCTTGCAGCAATATGGTAGAAATTATCAGTTTTGTTCGTATTTGTTGTCGATTATATCTATCTATCTATCTATCTATCTATCTATATAAATAAACACATACATACATTAAGACATTATACATAACTACTTGAATATGTAACTTAATTCTCTATCGCCACAGGGGTTGAACTCAGGTCCCCAGGGTGAGTACTACCAACCCCAGGCCATCCAAGGAGCTCTAAATAAAGCTTGTCTCTCACGCTGAGGGCTCGGGGTTACTGCCTTCCTGTGGTGACTGAAGCTGTTACACGTGTACATTAGTGTGTGTGTGTGTGTCAACTATATCCTACCACATATGTGTTCTTTAACCCCTCGGTGGCATAGATGTCATTTTACTGGTTGGTATACTAAGGGCATTGGTTCGAGTCGCAGTGAACGTTATGTTATATTCTATGTATTATAACGTTTATTTCTGGAGTTAATTAAGTATATTATAGTGTGAAGAACAATAGTGTATGGAATGTGGTGAAAACGAGGTGTCGCAAATGATAATAATTCCTCAACTCCCCTCCTCCCCAGCCTCACACACCCACTGAGGGGGGGGGGGGGTCCTCGTTCACACACTCCCCTCCCCACCCCCTCATCTCCCCCTCCCCTCCCCACCCCCTCATCTCTCCCCCTTCTCGCCACTCAGTCTTTACTCCACAAAAAAGAGGGGAAGAAAAAGTGAAAAAAGAGGGGAAAATATTTCTCTAATCACAACAGTCAAGCGAGTTTTACCCAAATCTTATGGGGGTTTGTGAATAAAAGGAAATTCTTTAGTTTAATTTTGTCTCTATTCAATGTTTATCACACTCTCTCACGTCCTCTTTCATCTCTCTTTCTCGATCTTATTTTTTCATGTTTTTAATCTATTTTCACATGTCGGTCTTGTGCTCTTCCCTCCCCCTCTCTCCTTCCCCCTCGTCCATCACCGATGTGTATCTCCTCCTCCCACTTCCCATTCATCAACTCCTTCGCTACCTCCCATTCATTAATCCCCACACTGCCTCCCATTCATCACCTCTCCCTCCACACCCACCACGTGTCTCCTATAAACACCACACGGGGTACCACGGGATGTGTTCTTACTACCGCGGCTTAACTTAATTACTTTACCACTAATGACCTATTTTTCTCTATGTTGTTCCTCCCTCACACAGGCTGTTAGATAAGTGAACTTTTAGAGAGAGAGAGAGAGAGAGAGAGAGAGAGAGAGAGAGAGAGAGAGAGAGAGAGAGAGAGAGAGAGAGAGAGAGTAGGAGGGGAGCGAAGATTTACACTGGTAAGAAGATTTTGAGACGCCAGTTTTCTTCTAATCTTAGCACGTAGTATCTTTTTCTTATTTTTTTACAGGTATATCATGTGTAAGGTATATCCTGTGTCAGCCACTTGGTTCGCTGTGACTGAATTTAATTGTTTACTCAGACAGATGACTTTAATATACAATTAGTATTACGATCAGTGAGTCTTGATTTATTTAAAAAGGCGAGACAAGGTGACACTCTCAGATGACACACTCCCAGTTGACACTTTCCCGTATAACACTCTCCTAGTTGACACTCTCAGATGACACTCTCCCGGGAGGTCACTAACACTAACTACAGTAGTGGGAAAGGTCACATCACCACCTGTGGGAAGTGTTGAGGTCACAGGTCACGGGAAAGTCACTAAAAAAAAGAACCTCATCTTTTTATTTCGTAACTTGAGATTTAAGTACATATATGAATAATTAAGGTGGCGCCTAGATTACACTTTGACTCTACACTTTAACAGAAAAAGTACCGATTCTTTGTCAGCCCAAAACAAGATTTCCTTTTTCCTGCTGCACTCCTCACCTGTCTATCCCTTACCTGTCACGCTCTCATCTGTCTCTCCTTCACCTGTCTCGCTCTCACATATCACGCTCTTTCCTGTCCATCCTCACCTGCCCCGCTTCTATCTGTCTCGCCCCCACCTGTCTCGTGCTCAAGTAAGGCCGCTGTCGACTTACGTCAGGTTCAGTCGCATTATAGAGGAAAATACTTTGAGAACACAGTCTTTGTCGACACTTCCAGGAACAAGACAAAAAAATACATCGACTAGTTTTCCTAAATCCTTTACACTTTAGTCACACTCAATTACACTCACCACTCTCATACATTTACGTATTGTATTACCAACATAAATTCATGTATGAGGTTTGCCTGGTGTTGATAATCGTATCTGTGTTATTGATATACAAAACATTCAACAATACTACAGAATATCACAGGAAATTAATTCTACCAGTGATTGATAGTTTGATTGGTAAAACACCTGACATTAGAGTAGGTTTCGCTATTACCGTCAGCTGTGCAACGTATAACTGATAATGACATATTAGTAATAGATACTCAGTATGCACATTAATACGTCGATATAAATGTTTTATGTGTGTAATGCAAGAAAATTAATTATTCAAACCGAGAGTGACACCTGATTATATATTCTCTCTATGATAAATGTTGTCATTAATGATAAGCTTTGATTACTGTGGTTCATACTGACACAAACACACACCAACTCACTCACCGATAATACTGGTGTGAGTGCGTCCATTTAACACACACCAAAAGTTTTCTTCTTGAGAGTAAAGACCAGACAGGAAAGTGTCAGACAGTAAACCCGGTCTTAGAAACTTACACACAGTATAACTCTCTTCACTGTGCTGAAAACATTACTTCTTTAACATGGAGGGCGGGTGTGAAGAAACCAGGCGTGTGTTGGGGGCAATATGATGTCATGTGCCAAGACCAGTTTTCGTATAGTCAAGAGTAGGCTACCCTCTGTATCCTGTAATGTATCCTGTATCTTGTAATCTGTATCCTGTATTATGTAATCTGTATCCTGTAACTTGTAGTAGATCTTTCTTAATGTTAAAACAAAGTGAAAAAGACTAAAACATTTCAACCGTATTCAAGTTTTTCTAAGATAAAGAACTTAGATCTTATGTTTGTCCAGGGATCAGCTCCAAGGTCAGCATTCTGTCTGTCTGTCTGTCACTTTGTCTTAACTGAAGATGAACACAACAGATCCAAAGTTGAAAAAATATTAAGACATCAAAAGAAGACAGACAAGAGCCAACAAAGTTCAGTTAGCTACACCGCCATGACCAAGCCGAGGGGGGTGGGGGGGGAGGGGTTAATGCCTTACCTTCACCTGTTATTGACATGTTTATTTTCAGAAGATATACGGGAGACAAGGTTGGCCAAGAGTAAGTAAGTCATTCAGTCAGTCAGTCAATAAGTCAGGCTTGATATTCATAGAGCTGCTGATGCATCTTTGGTTAGATACTAGAATATATGTTTGTACCATTTCTAAAGTCATAATCACACAGACGACGCTATCTTGCTCTCAACCACCCAAGTTATTCCTCTCCACAACGCTCCACTGCGCCGCCAGCTAGAATTTTAAGGCAAGGAACAATTCACTTGATTACTGCGTCTTTGATAACATTCATACGTCATCAGTTATTCAAATATTGTCTTTCCTGACTTCAACATTCTCCAGTTAATCGTTTCTCTATGGAGTGACGGTGTCTATTAAATTCTTCTTTGATTCCCGCAGGTCTGGGTCGTCCACTGAGAAAGTTTTCATTCCACCAGTGTAAAATTTTGCCTTGTCTTCTTCTGGTGTTTGCCCTACTGCAGCTGGAACTGTTGGGAATAATAATTTTTGTTTACCATATTCCGTGTTTGTGAATCAGTCGCCTTCTCATTGTTTATACCGTTTATCGTTTGTTCGTTTGTATGGTCCTTAATATTGTCCCTGTTTTCATTATTTATTTTGAGATACATAAAAAAATAACAGAAATTTTCTACTTTTTTATCATATAATTTTTCAAACCATTACCCGAAGTCTTCAGAACGCCTGCATAAATATTTTTCCGACGAACATAAACTTGTTTCTTTCGGATAAGAAAATAAGAGTCCGTTCTATTCACTGTCGGTTTCTGGGTTCAATGTATTTCTTTCCCGTTTTCGCTGAGTCTTCAGAAAACACTTTCCAAACTCGATTTTCCTTAGAGATTGGAGGCATTTCCCGCAGGCCGCGAGGTCACGCTTGTTAGTGATGCATTGTTGGGTCAGGCTGGGTCAACTGAGGTGAGTGGGCGAGCCTTGAGTGGGGGGAGTCTTAGGTCAACAATGTTTGGGTGAATGTCAGGACGCTGGGTGTGGTTCCTCATGTCAGTCACATTCTGCTTCAAGCCACAAGCGAGCACACGCGCGTCTTCTCACGCCATGCTCAAACTTCCCACGCTGCACACTGATTCTCAACGGAATGTGCTTACTTGCTAAGCCTCTGTCTGTCTGTCTCCCTCTCAGACAGACAGACAGATACACACACAATACACACACGCACACACACTTTTAATGGCATATGCGCACAGTAGGTGAGGAGTTACACACACACACACACACACACACACACACACACACACACACACACACACACAGACAGACAGACAGACAGACACAGACAGACAGACAGACACACACACACAGACAGACACACACACACACACACACACACACACACACACACACACACACACACATTTCTAATGACATATGCACACAGTAGGTGAGGAGTTACACACACACACACACACAGACAGACACACACACACACACATTTTTAATGGCATATGCACACAGTAGGTGAGGAGTTACACACACACACACACACACATTTCTAATGGCATATGCACACAGTAGGTTAGGAGTTAAATCAAGTTGAATATCTCTTTCTCATTTACAAGGTACCTTCATTAAGTGTAATTATACAAATACATTAACCATGTAATCACCAACTCTTCAACGATACTAAAAATCAACATCAGATAGTCGCCAACAATCCGCGGGACGAACGTTGTAAATAAACACACCTTCAGTTATTACTGCACAAATTTATACTTGATACCTGTACGCTAAGGTTTAATGTGTCTCATGAAGATTAGGAATCCCCGTTTATTTCACTTGATGATTAAACACTTTAGTGCTAACCTGAATAAACCTAAGTTAACCTAATGTAATCTAACCTAATAATGATGATGATGATGATGATAATGATGATGATGATGATAGCAAAATCAGTAAAAATTTCGATTGTAATAATATCGAGAGCTGTTAGCCAGTGATTTTGGACCACTTCAATTATCCGGGTAACACGAGTGTCCTTCATAACTGATCCTCTGACCATCTAATGAACAGGGACTAAACTCTATCCCAGACCACTCGAGTGTTCTGAGTGTGGGTGAGTACATCAAAGTTAACACACGTCGTTCTCAAACCTAATTTCTACTTCCATCACAGATAACACTGACCTTTGAATGCAAGATTAATAGTGACCTAATAGATAGGCTTGAATAACATAAATTTACTGTTGATTGTTGAATAAAAATTGGATGTAATTTGTTGAAGCTATTTCGCCCAAAGATAAACAAACGGACAGGTAGATTTATAAATACGCCAGATAAGTTTCGTGCTGTGGGGTATAATAATGACGGAAAAGTCTTATAAAATTTGAGAATGTCAAATGTGTGAGGTGTGAGTGTGGCTATGGTCTGACACAATGGGGCCACACCTACAGGCAGAGTGTATGGTGTCCCGTCTAAAACACACTACACCTTTATCTACACCCTACACTCTTACTAACAGCCAGACCAGTGATGAGGTTTCCACACCCACAAAACCCACAACTCATCCACTCATATTCATCAGTCTAACACACACAGACACACACAAACACACACACACGGTGGTGGTGGTGGTGGCGGCCAGGGTGCTGACGGTGATGGTGGTGGTGGTGGTGGCCGGGTGTGGACGGTGATGGTGATGGTGGTGGTGGTGGCCGGGTGTGGACGGTGATACTGGCCGGGTGTGGGCGGTGACGGTGGCCAGGTGTGGACGGTGATGGTGATGGTGATGGTGGTGGTGGTGATGGTGGCCGGGTGTGGACGGTGATGGTGATGGTGGTGGTGGCCGGGTGTGGATGGTGATGGTGGTGGTGGTGGTGGCGGAGGCCGGGTGTGGACGGTGATAATGGCCTGGTGTGGATGGTGATAGTGGCCGGGTGTGGGCGGTGACGGTGGCCGGATGTGGACGGTGATGGTGATGGTGGTGGTGATGGTGGCCGGGTGTGGACAGTGTTGGTGGTGGTGGTGGTGGCGGTGGCCGGGTGTGGACGGTGATAGTGGCCGGGTGTGGATGGTGATACTGGCCGGGTGTGGACGGTCATAGTGGCCGCGTGTGGATGGTGATAGTGGCTGGGTGTGGATGGTGATGGTGGCCGGGTGTGGACGGTGATGGTGGCCGGATGTGGAAAGGTGATGGTGACCGGGTGTGGATGGTGATAGTGGCCGGGTGTGGACGGTGATGGTGGCCAGGTGTGGATGGTGATATTGGCCGGGTGTGGACGGTGATGGTGGCCGGGTGTGGACGGTCATAGTGGCCGGGTGTGGACGGTCATAGTGGCCGGGTGTGGACGGTGATGGTGGCCAGGTGTGGATGGTGATAGTGGCCGGGTGTGGATGGTGATGGTGGCCGGGTGTGGACGATCATACTTGCCGGGTGCGGATGGTGATGGTGGCTGGGTGTGGATGGTGATGGTGGCCGGGTGTGGATGGTGGCCGGGTGTGGATGGTGGCCGGGTGTGGATGGTGATGGTGGCTGGGTGTGGACGGTGATGGTGGCCGGGTGTGGACGGTCATAGTTGCCGGGTGCGGATGGTGATGGTGGCTGGGTGTGGATGGTGATGGTGGCCGGGTGTGGATGGTGATGGTAGCCGGGTGTGGACGGTGATGGTGGCCGAATGTGGATGGTGATGGTGGCTGGGTGTGGATGGTGATGGTGGCCGGGTGTGGACGGTCATAGTGGCCGGGTGTGGACGGTGATGGTGGCCGGATGTGGACGGTGATGGTGGCCGGGTGTGGATGGTGATGGTGGCCGGGTGTGGACGGTGATGGTGGCCGGGTGTGGACGGTGAAGGTGGCCGGGTATGGACGAGGACGGTGATGGTGGCCGGGTGTGGACTGTGATAGTGGCCGGGAGTGGACGGTGATAGTGGCCGGGTGTGGGTGGTGATGGTGGCCGGGTGTGGACGGTGATAGTGGCCGGGAGTGGACGAAGATAGTGGCCGGGTGTGGATGGTGATAGTGGCCGGGTGTGGACGGTGATGGTGGCCGGGTGTGGATGGTGATAGTGGCTGGGTGTGTATGGTGATGGTGGCCGGGTGTGGACGGTGATGGTGGCCGGATGTGGAAAGGTGATGGTGGCCGGGTGTAGATGGTGATGGTGGCCGGGTGTGGACGGTGATGGTGGCCGGGTGTGGACGGTGATGGTGGCCGGGTGTGGACGGTGATGGTGATGGTGGCCGGGTATGGATGGTGGCCGGATGTGGATGGTGATGGTGGCCGCGTGTGGATGGTGATAGTGGCTGGGTGTGGATGGTGATGGTGGCCGGGTGTGGACGGTGATGGTGGCCGGGTGGACGTATAGTGGCGCGTGGTGTGATGTGGCGGGTGATGGTGATGGTGGCCGGGTGTGGACGGTGATGGTGGCCGGATGTGGAAAGGTGATGGTGACCGGGTGTGGATGGTGATAGTGGCCGGGTGTGGACGGTGATGGTGGCCAGGTGTGGATGGTGATATTGGCCGGGTGTGGACGGTGATGGTGGCCGGGTGTGGACGGTCATAGTGGCCGGGTGTGGACGGTCATAGTGGCCGGGTGTGGACGGTGATGGTGGCCAGGTGTGGATGGTGATAGTGGCCGGGTGTGGATGGTGATGGTGGCCGGGTGTGGACGATCATACTTGCCGGGTGCGGATGGTGATGGTGGCTGGGTGTGGATGGTGATGGTGGCCGGGTGTGGATGGTGGCCGGGTGTGGATGGTGGCCGGGTGTGGATGGTGATGGTGGCTGGGTGTGGACGGTGATGGTGGCCGGGTGTGGACGGTCATAGTTGCCGGGTGCGGATGGTGATGGTGGCTGGGTGTGGATGGTGATGGTGGCCGGGTGTGGATGGTGATGGTAGCCGGGTGTGGACGGTGATGGTGGCCGAATGTGGATGGTGATGGTGGCTGGGTGTGGATGGTGATGGTGGCCGGGTGTGGACGGTCATAGTGGCCGGGTGTGGACGGTGATGGTGGCCGGATGTGGACGGTGATGGTGGCCGGGTGTGGATGGTGATGGTGGCCGGGTGTGGACGGTGATGGTGGCCGGGTGTGGACGGTGAAGGTGGCCGGGTATGGACGAGGACGGTGATGGTGGCCGGGTGTGGACTGTGATAGTGGCCGGGAGTGGACGGTGATAGTGGCCGGGTGTGGGTGGTGATGGTGGCCGGGTGTGGACGGTGATAGTGGCCGGGAGTGGACGAAGATAGTGGCCGGGTGTGGATGGTGATAGTGGCCGGGTGTGGACGGTGATGGTGGCCGGGTGTGGATGGTGATAGTGGCTGGGTGTGTATGGTGATGGTGGCCGGGTGTGGACGGTGATGGTGGCCGGATGTGGAAAGGTGATGGTGGCCGGGTGTAGATGGTGATGGTGGCCGGGTGTGGACGGTGATGGTGGCCGGGTGTGGACGGTGATGGTGGCCGGGTGTGGACGGTGATGGTGATGGTGGCCGGGTATGGATGGTGGCCGGATGTGGATGGTGATGGTGGCCGGGTGTGGATGGTGATGGTGGTCAGGTGTGGATGGTGATGGTGGCCGGGTGTGGACGGTGATGGTGGCCGGGTGTGGACGGTGATGGTGATTGTGGCCGGGTGTGGATGGTGATGGTGGCCGGATGTGGATGGTGATGGTGACCGGTGATGGTGGCCGGGTGTGGACGGTGATGGTGGCTGGGTGTGGACGGTGATGGTGGCCGGGTGTGGACGGTCATAGTGGCCGGGTGTGGACGATGATGGTGGCCGGATGTGGACGGTGATGGTGGCCGGGTGTGGATGGTGATGGTGGCCGGGTGTGGACGGTGATGGTGGCCGGATGTGGACGGTGATGGTGGCCGGGTGTGGACGGTGATGGTGGCCGGGTGTGGACGGTGATGGTGGCTAGGTGTGGACGGTGATGGTGATGGTGGCCGGATGTGGACGGTGATAGTGGCCGGGTGTGGACGGTGATGGTGACCGGATGTGGAAGGTGATGGTGGCTAGGTGTGGACGGTGATGGTGGCCGGGTGTGGCCGGTGATAGTGGACGGGAGTGGACGGTGATAGTGGCCGGGTGTGGGTGGTGGTGGTGGCCGGGTGTGGACGGTAATGGTGGCTAGGTGTGGACGGTGATGGTGGCCGGGTGTGGACGGTGATGGTGGCCGGGTGTGGACGGGGAGGGTGATGGTGGCCGGGTGTGGACTGTGATGGTGGCCGGGTGTGGACGGTGATGGTGGCCGGGTGTGGACGGTGATAGTGGACGGGAGTGGACGGTGATAGTGGCCGGGTGTGGGTGGTGGTGGTGGCCGGGTGTGGACGGTGATGGTGGCCGGGTGTGGACGGGGACGGTGATGGTGGCCGGGTGTGGACTGTGATGGTGGCCGGGTGTGGACGGTGATGGTGGCCGGGTGTGGACGATGATGGTGGCCGGGTGTGGACGGTGATGGTGGCCGGGTGTGGACGGTGATGGTGATGGTGGCCGGGTGTGGACGGTGATGGTGATGGTGGCCGGGTGTGGACTGTGATGGTGGCCGGGTGTGGACGGTGATGGTGGCCGGGTGTGGACGGTGATGGTGGCCGGGTGTGGACGGGGACGGTGATGGTGGCCGGGTGTGGAAGGGGACGGTGATGGTGGCCGGGTGTGGACGGTGATGGTGATGGTGGCCGGGTGTGGATGGTGATGGTGGCTAGGTGTGGACGGTGATGGTGGCCGGGTGTGGACGGTGATGGTGGCCGGGTGTGGACGGTGATGGTGATGGTGGCCGGGTGTGGATGGTGATGGTGGCCGGGTGTGGATGGTGATGGTGGCTAGGTGTGGACGGTGATGGTGGCCGGGTGTGGACGGTGATGGTGGCCGGGTGTGGACGGGGACGGTGATCGTGGCAGGGTGTGGACGGTGATGGTGGCTAGGTGTGGACGGTGATGGTGGCCGGGTGTGGACGGTGATGGTGGCCGGGTGTGGACGGTGAAGGTGGCCGGGTGTGGATGGGGACGGTGATGGTGGCCGGGTGTGGACGGTGAAGGTGGCTAGGTGTGGACGGTGATGGTGGCCGGGTGTGGACGGTGATGGTGGCCGGGTGTGGACGGTGATGGTGGCCGGATGTGGACGGTGATGGTGGCCGGGTGTGGACGGTGATGGTGGCCGGGTGTGGACGGTGAAGGTGGCCGGGTGTGGACGGGGACGGTGATGGTGGCCGGGTGTGGACGGTGATGGTGGCCGGGTGTGGACGGTGATGGTGATGGTGGCCGGGTGTGGATGGTGGCCGGATGTGGATGGTGATGGTGGCCGGGTGTGGATGGTGATGGTGGTCAGGTGTGGATGGTGATGGTGGCCGGGTGTGGACGGTGATGGTGGCCGGGTGTGGACGGTGATGGTGATTGTGGCCGGGTGTGGATGGTGATGGTGGCCGGATGTGGATGGTGATGGTGACCGGTGATGGTGGCCGGGTGTGGACGGTGATGGTGGCTGGGTGTGGACGGTGATGGTGGCCGGGTGTGGACGGTCATAGTGGCCGGGTGTGGACGATGATGGTGGCCGGATGTGGACGGTGATGGTGGCCGGGTGTGGATGGTGATGGTGGCCGGGTGTGGACGGTGATGGTGGCCGGACGTGGACGGTGATGGTGGCCGGGTGTGGACGGTGATGGTGGCCGGGTGTGGACGGTGATGGTGGCTAGGTGTGGACGGTGATGGTGGCCGGGTGTGGACGGTGATGGTGGCCGGATGTGGACGGTGATAGTGGCCGGGTGTGGACGGTGATGGTGACCGGATGTGGAAGGTGATGGTGGCTAGGTGTGGACGGTGATGGTGGCCGGGTGTGGCCGGTGATAGTGGACGGGAGTGGACGGTGATAGTGGCCGGGTGTGGGTGGTGGTGGTGGCCGGGTGTGGACGGTGATGGTGGCTAGGTGTGGACGGTGATGGTGGCCGGGTGTGGACGGTGATGGTGGCCGGGTGTGGACGGGGAGGGTGATGGTGGCCGGGTGTGGACTGTGATGGTGGCCGGGTGTGGACGGTGATGGTGGCCGGGTGTGGACGGTGATAGTGGACGGGAGTGGACTTGTGATAGTGGCCGGGTGTGGGTGGTGGTGGTGGCCGGGTGTGGACGGTGATGGTGGCCGGGTGTGGACGGGGACGGTGATGGTGGCCGGGTGTGGACTGTGATGGTGGCCGGGTGTGGACGGTGATGGTGGCCGGGTGTGGACGATGATGGTGGCCGGGTGTGGACGGTGATGGTGGCCGGGTGTGGACGGTGATGGTGATGGTGGCCGGGTGTGGACGGTGATGGTGATGGTGGCCGGGTGTGGACTGTGATGGTGGCCGGGTGTGGACGGTGATGGTGGCCGGGTGTGGACGGTGATGGTGGCCGGGTGTGGACGGGGACGGTGATGGTGGCCGGGTGTGGAAGGGGACGGTGATGGTGGCCGGGTGTGGACGGTGATGGTGATGGTGGCCGGGTGTGGATGGTGATGGTGGCTAGGTGTGGACGGTGATGGTGGCCGGGTGTGGACGGTGATGGTGGCCGGGTGTGGACGGTGATGGTGATGGTGGCCGGGTGTGGATGTTGATGGTGGCCGGGTGTGGATGGTGATGGTGGCTAGGTGTGGACGGTGATGGTGGCCGGGTGTGGACGGTCATGGTGGCCGGGTGTGGACGGGGACGGTGATCGTGGCAGGGTGTGGACGGTGATGGTGGCTAGGTGTGGACGGTGATGGTGGCCGGGTGTGGACGGTGATGGTGGCCGGGTGTGGACGGTGAAGGTGGCCGGGTGTGGATGGGGACGGTGATGGTGGCCGGGTGTGGACGGTGATGGTGGCTAGGTGTGGACGGTGATGGTGGCCGGGTGTGGACGGTGATGGTGGCCGGGTGTGGACGGTGATGGTAGCCGGATGTGGACGGTGATGGTGGCCGGGTGTGGACGGTGATGGTGGCCGGGTGTGGACGGTGAAGGTGGCCGGGTGTGGACGGGGACGATGATGGTGGCCGGGTGTGGACTGTGATGGTGGCCGGGTGTGGACGGTAATGGTGGCCGGATGTGGACGGTGATGGTGGCCGGATGTGGACGGTGATGGTGGCCGGGTGTGGACGGTGATGGTGGCCGGATGTGGATGGTGATGGTGGCCGGGTGTGGATGGTGATGGTGGCCAGGTGTGGATGGTGATGGTGGCCGGGTGTGGACGGTGATGGTGGCCGGGTGTGGACGGTGATGGTGACCGGGTGTGGATGGTGATGGTGGCCGGGTGTGGATGGTGATGGTGGCCGGATGTGGATGGTGATGGTGGCCGGGTGTGGACGGTGATGGTGGCCGGGTGTTGACGGTCATGGTGGCCGGGTGTGGACGGTGATGGTGGCCGGGTGTGGACGGTGATGGTGGCCGGATGTGGATGGTGATGGTGGCCGGGTGTGGATGGTGATGGTGGCCAGGTGTGGATGGTGATGGTGGCCGGGTGTGGACGGTGATGGTGGCCGGATGTGGACGGTGATGGTGGCCGGGTGTGGACGGTGATCGTGGCAGGGTGTGGACGGTGATGGTGCCTAGGTGTGGACGGTGATGGTGGCCGGGTGTGGACGGTGATGGTGGCCGGGTGTGGACGGTGAAGGTGGCCGGGTGTGGATGGGGACGGTGATGGTGGCCGGGTGTGGACGGTGATGGTGGCTAGGTGTGGACGGTGATGGTGGCCGGGTGTGGACGGTGATGGTGGCCGGGTGTGGACGGTGATGGTGGCCGGGTGTGGACGGTGATGGTGGCCGGGTGTGGACGGTGATGGTGGCCGGGTGTGGACGGTGATGGTGGCCGGTGTGGACGTGATGGTGGACGGTGTGACGTGATGGTGGCCGGATGTGGACGGTGATGGTGGCCGGGTGTGGACGGTGATGGTGGCCGGATGTGGATGGTGATGGTGGCCGGGTGTGGACGGTGATGGTGGCCGGATGTGGACGGTGATGGTGGCCGGGTGTGGACGGTGATGGTCGCCGGGTGTGGATGGTGATGGTGGCCAGGTGTGGACGGTGATGGTGGCCGGGTGTGGACGGTGATGGTGGCCGGGTGTGGACGGTCATAGTGGCCGGGTGTGGACGGTGAAGGTGGCCGGGTGTGGACGGGGACGATGATGGTGGCCGGGTGTGGACGGTGATGGTGGCCGGATTTGGACGGTGATGGTGGCCGGATGTGGACGGTGATGGTGGCCGGGTGTGGACGGTGATGGTGGCCAGGTGTGGACGGTGATGGTGGCCGGGTGTGGATGGTGATGGTGGCCGGGTGTGGACGGTGATGGTGGCCGGATGTGGACGGTGATGGTGGCCGGGTGTGGACGTTGATGGTCGCCGGGTGTGGATGGTGATGGTGGCCGGATGTGGATGGTGATGGTGGCCGGGTGTGGATGGTGATGGTGGCCAGGTGTGGATGGTGATGGTGGCCGGGTGTGGACGGTGATGGTGGCCGGGTGTGGACGGTGATGGTGGCCGGGTGTGGATGGTGATGGTGGCCGGGTGTGGATGGTGATGGTGGCCGGATGTGGATGGTGATGGTGGCCGGGTGTGGACGGTGATGGTGGCCGGGTGTTGACGGTGATGGTGGCCGGGTGTGGACGGTGATGGTGGCCGGGTGTGGACGGTCATAGTGGCCGGGTGTGGACGGTGATGGTGGCCGGGTGTGGACGGTGAAGGTGGCCGGGTGTGGACGGGGACGATGATGGTGGCCGGGTGTGGACTGTGATGGTGGCCGGGTGTGGACGGTGATGGTGGCCGGATGTGGACGGTGATGGTGGCCGGATGTGGACGGTGATGGTGGCCGGGTGTGGACGGTGATGGTGGCCAGGTGTGGACGGTGATGGTGGCCGGGTGTGGATGGTGATGGTGGCCGGGTGTGGACGGTGATGGTGGCCGGATGTGGACGGTGATGGTGGCCGGGTGTGGACGGTGATGGTCGCCGGGTGTGGATGGTGATGGTGGCCGGATGTGGATGGTGATGGTGGCCGGGTGTGGATGGTGATGGTGGCCAGGTGTGGATGGTGATGGTGGCCGGGTGTGGACGGTGATGGTGCCTGGGTGTGGACGGTGATGGTGGCCGGGTGTGGATGGTGATGGTGGCCGGGTGTGGATGGTGATGGTGGCCGGATGTGGATGGTGATGGTGGCCGGGTGTGGACGGTGATGGTGGCCGGGTGTTGACGGTGATGGTGGCCGGGTGTGGACGGTGATGGTGGCCGGGTGTGGACGGTCATAGTGGCCGGGTGTGGACGGTGATGGTGGCCGGGTGTGGATGGTGATGGTGGCCGGATGTGGACGGTGATGGTGGCCGGATGTGGACGGTGATGGTGGCCGGGTGTGGACGGTGATGGTGGCCGGGTGTGGACGGTGATGGTGATGGTGGCCGGATGTGGACGGTGATAGTGGCCGGGTGTGGACGGTGATGGTGGCCGGATGTGGAAGGTGATGGTGGCTAGGTGTGGACGGTGTTGGTGGACGGGTGTGGACGGTGATGGTGGCCGGGTGTGGACGGTGATGGTGGTCGGATGTGGACGGTGATGGTGGTCGGGTGTGGACGGTGATGGTGGCCGGGTGTAGACGGTGATGGTGGCCGGATGTGGACGGTGATGGTGGCCGGGTGTGGACGGTGATGGTGGCCGGGTGTGGACGGTGATGGTGGCTGGGAGTGGACGGTGATAGTGGCCGGGAGTGGGTGGTGGTGGTGGCCGGGTGTGGACGGTGATGGTGGCTAGGTGTGGACGGTGATGGTGGCCGGGTGTGGACGGTGATGGTGGCCGGGTGTGGACGGTGATGCTGGCCGGGTGTGGACGGGGACGGTGATGGTGGCCGGGTGTGGACTGTGATGGTGGCCGGGTGTGGACGGTGATGGTGGCCGGGTGTGGACGATGATGGTGGCCGGGTGTGGACGGTGATGGTGGCCGGGTGTGGACGGTGATGGTGATGGTGGCCGGGTGTGGACGGTGATGGTGGCCGGGTGTGGACGGTGAAGGTGGCCGGGTGTGGACGGTGATGGTGATGGTGGCCGGGTGTGGACGGTGATGGTGGCCGGGTGTGGACGGTGATGGTGGCCGGGTGTGGACGGTGATGGTGGCCGGGTGTGGACGGTGATGGTGATGGTGGCCGGGTGTGGGCGGTGTTGGTGATGGTGGCCGGGTGTGGACGGTGATGGTGGCCGGGTGTGGATGGTGATGGTGGCCGGGTGTGGACGGCGATGGTGGTCGGGTGTGGACGGTGATGGTGGCCGGGTGTGGATGGTGATGGTGGCCGGGTGTGGACGGTGATGGAGGACGGGTGTGGACGGTGAAGGTGGCCGGGTGTGGATGGTGATGGTGGCCGGGTGTGGACGGCGATGGTGGTCGGGTGTGGACGGTGATGGTGGCCGGGTGTGGACGGTGAAGGCGGCCGGGTGTGGACGGTGATGGTGATCGGGTGTGGACAGTGATGGTGGCCGGGTGTGGACGGCGATGGTGGTCGGGTGTGGACGGTGATGGTGGCCGGGTGTGGACGGTGATGGTGGCTGGGTGTGGACGGTGAAGGCGGCCGGGTGTGGACGGTGATGGTGATGGTGGCCGGGTGTGGACGGTGATGGTGGCCGGGTGTGGACGGCGATGGTGGTCGGGTGTGGACGGTGATGGTGGCCGGGTGTGGACGGTGATGGTGGCTGGGTGTGGACGGTGAAGGCGGCCGGGTGTGGACGGTGATGGTGATGGTGGCCGGGTGTGGACGGTGATGGTGGCCGGGTGTGGACGGCGATGGTGGTCGGGTGTGGACGGTGATGGTGGCCGGGTGTGGATGGTGAAGGCGGCCGGGTGTGGACGGTGATGGTGGCTGGGTGTGGACGGTGATGGTGGCCGGGTGTGGACGGTGAAGGTGGCCGGGTGTGGACGGTGATGGTGATGGTGGCCGGGTGTGGACGGTGATGGTGGCCGGTTGTGGACGGCGATGGTGGTCGGGTGTGGACGGTGATGGTGGCCGGGTGTGGACGGTGAGGCAGATAGCGATCCGGTCTGACACCAGCCAAGGGAACAATAACACACTAATGGCTCTCGGTACACCTTGGTCCTGGGTACGTCTTACACCTTGGCCAGGGGGTGGGGGAGGTGACACTGGTCAGGGGGTAGTGGGGGTAACACTGGTCAGGGGGTTGTGGGGGTAACACTGGTCAGGGGGTAGTGGGGGTAACACTGGTAGGGGGGTAGTGGAGGGGTAACACTGGTCAGGGGTAGTGGGGTATAACATTGGTCAAGGGGTAGGGGGGTAACACTGGTCAGGGGTAGTGGGGGTACCACTGGTCAGGGGGTAGTGGAGGGGTAAGACTGGTCAGGGGGTAGTGGGGATAACACTGGTAGGGGGTAGTGGAGGGGTAACACTGGTCAGGGGGTAGTGGGGGGTAACACTGGTCAGGGGGTAGTGGGGATAACACTGGTAGGGGGTAGGGGGGTAACACTGGTCAGGGGTAGTGGGGGGTAACACTGGTCAGGGGGTAGTGGGGTATAACATTGGTCAAGGGGTAGGGGGGTAACACTGGTCAGGGGTAGTGGGGGTAACACTGGTCAGGGGGTAGTGGAGGGATAACACTGGTCAGGGGGTAGTGGGGATAACACTGGTAGGGGGTAGGGTGGTAACACTGGTCAGGGGTAGTGGGGGGTAACATTGGTCAAGGGGTAGGGGGTAACACTGGTCAGGGGGTAGTGGGGTATAACATTGGTCAGGGGGTAGGGGGTAACACTGGTCAGGGGGTAGGGGGTAACACTGGTTAGGGGGTAGGGGGGTATAACATTGGTCAGGGGGTAGGGGGTAACACTGGTCAGGGGGTAGGGGGGTAACACTGGTCAGGGGTAGTGGGGTATAACATTGGTCAGGGGGTAGGGGGTAACACTGGTCAGGGGGTAGGGGGTAACACTGGTCAGGGTGTAGGGGGTAACACTGGTAGGGGGTAGTGGGGGTAACACTGGTCAATGGGTAGTGGGGGGTAACATTGGTCAGGGGGTAGGGGGGGTAACACTGATGTAACAAGGGAGTAACACTGATGTAACAAGGGAGTAACACTGATGTAACAAGGGAGTAACACTGATGTAACAAGGGAGTAACACTGATGTAACAAGGGAGTAACACTGATGTAACAAGGGAGTAACACTGATATAGCAAGGGAGTAACACTGATGTAACAAGGGAGTAACACTGATATAGCAAGGGAGTAACACTGATGTAACAAGGGAGTAACACTGATGTAACAAGGGAGTAACACTGATATAGCAAGGGAGTAACACTGATGTAACAAGGGAGTAACACTGATGTAACAAGGGAGTAACACTGATATAACAAGGGAGTAACACTGATGTAACAAGGGAGTAACATTGATGTAACAAGGCAGTAACACTGATATAACAAGGGAGTAACACTGATATAGCAAGGGAGTAACACTGATGTAACAAGGGAGTAACACTGATATAGCAAGGGAGTAACATTGATATAACAAGGGAGTAACACTGATGTAAGCAGGGAGTAACACTGATGTAACAAGGGAGTAACACCGATGTAACAAGGGAGTAACACTGATGTAACAAGGGAGTAACACTGATGTAACAAGGGAGTAACACTGATGTAACAAGGGAGTAACACTGATATAACAAGGGAGTAACACTGATGTAACAAGGGAGTAACACTGATGTAACAAGGGAGTAACACTGATGTAACAAGGGAGTAACACTGATGTAACAAGGGAGTAACACTGATGTAACAAGGGAGTAACACACACTTGTACTAGCTAAGGAAGTCGTAAGAATAATGTGGCGGATCTCGAGTAATAATAATGGGGAGTAGGTGAATATTGTTCTGTCTGTCTCTAATCTTCCTGTAGACCATAACCGAATAGACGGCAGAGGAGGAGAAGGGGGAGGAGGAGGAGGAGGGGGGGAAGAGGAGGAGGGGGAGGAGGAGGAGGAGGAGGAGGAGGAGGAGGGGGGAAGAGGAGGAGGGGGAGGAGGAGGAGGAGGAGGAGGAGGAGGAGGGGGGAGGGGGAGGAGGAGGAGGGGGGGAGGAGGAGGAGGAGGAGGAGGAGGAGGAGGAGGGGAGGAGGAGGGAGGAGGAGGAGGAGGAGGGGGAGGGGGAGGGGGAGGAGGAGGGGGGGAGGAGGAGGAGGAGGAGGAGGAGGAGGAGGAGGAGGAGCGGAGGAGGAGGAGCGGAGGAGGAGGAGGAGGAGGAGGAGGGGAACAAACAATAGGAGTAGGGGGAGCAGGGGAGGAGGGAAATGAGGGAAAACAGAAAGATGGGGAGGAGAAAGAGAATAAAAAGAAGAACAGGAAGAAGAGAAGTAGAAAGAAAAGGAGGATGAAGAGGAGGAGAAAAAGAAGAGGAACAAACAGAAGAAGAAGAAGAAGAAGAAGAAGAAGAAGAAGAAGAAGAAGAAGAAGAAGAAAGGGGCCCCCAACCAATCATTCCTATTGAAGTGATGATATTCCAATTCAGACTCTCTACAACACAGACGCTGGGCCTAGTTTATTGTGCACCCTCTTACATCCTACAGTACAATACAGGCACCAAAGAGAGAAGTAGGGGATGTTGATGCTTGCCTTCTTTGACTTAACACACGTAAGGATGGGAGTGCCTGAGGGCCTTGGTGGATGCTGCAGAGAGTGAATGATGTATAAGTGTGTTTAAAGAGGAATTTCTATTGAGTTTAATTTGATTTTTGTGTGAATGTTTGTACAGGTAAGACAGAAAGGTACTTGATTAGGTAGAACGAAACGCGAATGGTGCCGGCTGGTTTACCTGTAGGAGGAGGTGGGGACAGGACACTCAAGGATGTACAGTATAGTGAAGGAAGTAATGGTGAACTAACATGTCCACAGAGTTTACATGTAGGGCGGCTAGACTCAGGGCTGTCGACGTACTCCCAGTAATATCTATAATTTACTCCTTCAGCTCCAGACGACGCGCCCCGACCATTTTTGGCTCCTCTACCCCCCTCTCCTCATCTCCCCCAGTCACAGGGCGGGTGGCGGGTGTCTCTCCTCCCCGGCCAGTCTATCTTGTCTAAGCAGTTTGGGCAGCATTTTTCTACCCCCTTTTTGCTGGTTACAACTCTGTTTAGTTTAAAGATTATGAAAATTATCTAATGGAGATCTTCGGTAAAACCAAGAAGTAAATTATGATAAGAAAAGAAACTACAGGCTGAAGGTCGTCTGATGATTTAAAATTAAATTCTTAGTCCTATGTCTCCTTAAAGGTGCAGAGTCATTGTAATATCTTAATGGGATCAGCTGTTATGTTTATTGACAAGGTGACGCTCTCCACCCTCACTGATAAACACAGGCGGTGACGTCATACTCTGTTTACTGCGGATCAAGCCAAGTGCCGGATGAGTGATGCTGTCGTCTTAGCGAGCCAGTTTTTGTGTTGCTAAGTACGTCTGGCGGAAGTGTTAAAGTAATCACATCCACCATAGATGATGCTGAAGGCGTTGCTTTAACCACCGAATAAATAATAAACAATAGGTACCATCAGGTGTTGCTACATTTGTATGTGCTTAACTTACGGTATTCACAACACCTGGACAGACGGACGGATGGAAATACGAAATCTAAATAAAGTCATGCATAAAAATTTATCCACTTAGCCATACAGAGGATGCCACATGTAGGTATACAGCATAATTTCACCTTACAGGGCATAGAGGCACTGTTGAGATGCCATTTAACCTAACCTAACGTAATGTAATGTAACGTAATGTTATGTAATGCAACGTAACGTAATGTAACCTAACATAACCTAACCTAGCCCCTCAAAAATAATAAAATAAAGAAAAAAAGATAATGCATACAACAAAATAAACTTCCCATAAAAACACAAAGACAACAAAGTAAAGAATAAAACAAGGAGCGTCGTGAAAAGCAAAATAACATAAACAAACAAAAACAAGACAACATCAAATGAAGAATATTACAAACATATAATAAAGTAATAGAAATAACAGAAAATTAGAATAATGATAACTAAGAGACACAGAAGACGGCATGTCATTATGAGAAAATGACACACACACACACACACACACAAGCACACACACACAAGCACACACACACAAGCACACACACACACACACACATGGTGGAGGCGTACACCCAGGTGTGTTAGTAACTAGTATGGGAACACAATGATATCGAGCAACAACTGCCATCACACCACCTGTGAGCTATCCTTCCAGTACACGTTAACGTCACACTCCAAATACAGTACTTAGAATGTCGAGTATAATGCATTTACACCAAGTCGAATACGCGATACATCCCCGACGCTTTGAATTCCTTAGTTAAAATGGATCAGCTGATTATTAGCCTCCCAGCTTATTTCACCTGATAATTAAACTCCCAAAAACAACTTAGGTGATTAAGTTAGGGTAGGTTAGATTAGATTAGGTTGGGTGAAGGTAGGTTAGGTAAGTTTGCGTTAGGTTAGGTTTGGTTAGGTTAGCGTTTGGGTGGTTAAACTGAAAGTGAAATAAGCTGGTTGTTCTAATCGGATTATGGGTGTTTCAAGGTTAATATCGTCGAATCGTGCCCATGAGTTAAGCTGATCTGAAGGAGATCAACATCACATCACTAAATATATATAAATATTTTATGGCTCATCACTGTCGCACCTCACTGTTGCGACGACCGTCAGAAATAAAAATGAATGGATAATCAATTAATCAATCAATTTCGATCACCGTTGTCTCGGCTTCAACAAGAACTTAGCGTTACGCTGCTTATAAGTAAAGAAAATCTATCACTACATCAGTCAGTGTTGTCCCGACGTCAATCACTTCACTGTTAGCACGCTTGTAAAGAATATTACCAATCCATCAATCACTGACAAGCAACGTACACAACTTCACTCTTACGAGGCTTGTAAATAAGTACCTGCAATCACTCAATCACTCACAGGTGTCTCTGTGAGATGGATGAGTGTGTTTACAACTTGGGTGAGGCTCTCCTTGATGGTCGAGTCTCAGCTATGAAAGTCAATCTCTTCTCTTCAGAGTATTTCATTTATACGAAGACTAAGGCAACACCTCAATACAACTGTTACCATGATTATTATTGTACTGTACCTGTATTATTGTACTGTACCTGTATTGTAAATTTAAGTAAAATATCCGTAATTCATGCCTGAAAATCATATAAAGGTTGATAAGTTGACATTTCATTACTTTATATAAAGTTTCAAAGATTATATGCTGCAACATTTATACCACGAAACGAAAATGTGCGACCACTGTTAGCCTCGTTGTTACCAGACCCCGTCACGTGGAGGTCAGTGGTTCGTCATAGACCAGCCCGACCATATACCTTCTTCCCAGTCGGTGGTTATTGGTTGCAAAAAGGAAATAAACACATTTATTTTGTATTCCTTTTCAAAGGGATTTTATTTTTAGAAACAGTCAAAGGTCATGCAGAGTCAAGACAGGACGACTAAGGAGGGTGACTGATCACGCTGGGTAATATCGCTTTGGGTTAAAAATTACAGCGCAATTTGAGCCGGAACACTGTCATGGTGATGAAGCCAATCATTGGGCCGTAGTTCACTTCTTCTGCGTCGCACAGAATCTATCAAACGATTCAAAATCTCTACACAATAAGCCTGATTGACTGTTTGATGTTGTGGGATGAATTCTGCTGTTCCCGAAAAATTAAATCCCCCGACGGGAGAAGATTGGCAACTATTGATGATAGTCAAGAGAATGCGATGCAGCTCTGAAAGCAAGTTGGAAAGAGAAGCACACAAAATATTTTGAACAGTCTCACCCAAAAGTTTGTTAACTCTCCCAGCCAGCTATTGCTGCACTGCCTGCTTCAGATGTATGAACTTGAGTCTGTTACTTCGAACCTTTAGATTCATTCGTATCGGTTTCATGTCCTGGTTGGTACTGACGCAGTTTCAAACATCTGAAACAGGCAGTGCAGCAATAGCTGGCTGGGAGAGTTAACAAAATTTTGGGTGAGACTGAATAATGGCATCACCGTTGGAACAAGTGTACCTGACTGACTATTTTGAAGAGGACAACACTGATTTGGATGTATAAATTCAAGTTCGTATACTATACATAATCCAAGGGGTAAACCAAGATTCCCAAAGGGTTAAACCACTATCCTCAAAGGGTTTAAGCTACCACCTCAAAGGGTTAAACCATCATCTTCACAGGGTTAAACCATCATTCTCAAAGGGTAAAACCATCATTTTCAAAGGGTTAACTCACCATCCCCAAAAGGAATAAACCACCACTCAAAAGGTATCCATCATCATCAAAGAATTAAACCTCTATACTCAAAGGGTTAAACCAAGTCAAGGCAGTGACCATGACCCTCACCTCACAACTATTCCTCATCGACTCCCGACAGCCCCGACCCTTTAATACAAACACCTATGAAAAACAGACTTCAAACTCATGTCATATCTTCAAGTTACATTTGTCTCTCTTAAGGGAATAATGCACTGGGTGACGTGTAGACTTGCCTGAATTACACAGCTTTACCTCTCTGTGTCGACATTCCCTGCTGGTGTAATGAGAGAGGTCACTGCTGGGAATTTAGATACATTGTCCTGGAACATGCAGCGACACACACACACACACACACACACACACACATAAGAGCCCGCACCGATAGATATAAGAATAGCACCATCCCATCTATTGTTAAAATAATAAACAACTCCTGATTTATGTACTGTACACTGTACAGTGCACAGCCCTGTAAATGTATTCAACGCATATTATATCATTATGTCTAAATCAAATGTAAGTCTGTACATTTTCAGCCACCGGCTGCAACTCTATTAATAAACCGTTTATTATTATTATTATTATAAGTATTATTATTATCATTATTATTATTATTATTATTAGTAGTAGTAGTATTATTACACACACACACACACACACACACACACACACACACACACACACACACACACACACACACACACTGGCCTACAGATATATATAGATAGCTTGAAACAGAGAAAAGGAGCAAGGGGGAGAGAATGAGCGAGACGCACAAACATGAAAACGAGATGGTAATAAAGCAAGTGAGAGAGAGAAAATACTTGCTAGCCCAACTCATGTATCAGTAATAATATATATGATAGTAATGTGGTGAGTGGACAGGTACACGCTCTTCCTGTACCTGGGTGGTGACGCGGACTGCTGCATCACCATGATAATTCTGCTCGCTGGTGTATATTCAATGACATTATTTAGACGCAACAAGAACACTCCTTACCGTGGGCCATGATGATGAGTAAAGAATGGAATAATGTAATTGATAAACAAGAATATTTTTTTTTAATAAGAATCATAATATGAAAATAATTAAACTAATAATAATATTAATAATAATAATAATAATAATAACATAAATCACTATCTCCAGTTTTGTTGACCTAAGAATATACCCAACAAGCTTCGGTTATAACACACATATAACACCCAAAAGGTCATCAAAATCACACCGAGACTCTAACGTAACAAGTTACTCTGGTTTATCCACAGTAACACGGAAATATAGTACAGGAATATTTGAGACCTCGCCAACACGCCAGTATATCAGTATCTCACCGTAAATGTCAGTGTAGCGACACATGTTTCTTCAGCCTGTCATCCCCAGCACTATATACTCCCATAAGCCAGCTCTTACACAATAAAACCTGAGCGCTCGTAGACCTGAACCTGATACAACTGTGGTTTTGCACGAGAGTGAATTTCCGCGTTCTTGACTTAACATCATCGGGTAAGAGAGGCTTGTATTTTCAGGGGATTTTTTGACACAACAGAGGAAAATGTTAATATTTCGGGAATTCAAATGATAGAGTATTCACACCTAACACAGTTGATGGGGGATTATGAGCTAAGTTAGCCCAAATGATGGAAGATTTTATTCATCTTTACCCAAATGATGGTATACTGGAGGTCACAGCCCCCACCACACAAATCCCGGGGAATCACTTCTGAAAACATCATCTCCAATAAGCGCAAATAATTCTCAGAACTCTTTACCACCGACCAGCAATAACACAACACTATGGCTAACGAAAAAGATACAAAACGGGATACAATTTCTAACCTGCCACCGTATTTATAATTCCAGAGAGGTGTAGAAACCCTCAGAAGGAACCTGAAGATAGAGTGACATACAACATAGACCGGAGCCACATACCGTGATCCTCCGGGAGTACCAATAATCCCTGATATACAAGGTAATCAGGTGCCAGGGTGTATATTGTTATATTGTGTTTCTCCACTGGCAGAGATGAAGCTAAAGACGTCATCTTGAGGAGCCATGATAAGGTTACCCCACACGTAGACTCAGTGTAGCGTCCGTCGTGAAGCAGAGTTACGTAAGTAGAGGATCAGGTTTAGCTTCTCTCAGGTTGTATTCATCAGAGTGAAGGTGATGGGCCGTCGGCAAGATACGGATCGACTCTTGTTTCTCCTTAAGTAGATGGTGGAGAAATTGTTGAGAGTCCTCGTCCCTGATTTCATTGTTTGAGTTAAGTATTATTATCACCACCACCACTACTAGTACTAATAAAAATAATAATGATAATAATTCAAAATAAGTAAATACCGCAAGTTCCTCTGACAGCCATTTTACACAACATCAACAACACCAACAAAAAAACACACACACACACACACACACACACACACACACACACACACACACACACGAAAACAAATTCCAGTATTTCGCCACAAGTTGGCTTTTCAAAATTGCACGTCAATGAGATTTACAGAAACTTGAAAGCAACATCATTCTAAACTAATAATGTTATGGTATGTTTGACTAGATTTCCTGGTGCAATCAATAAAATACTTTTCTTGGGATGTAGGAGAGAGAGAGAGAGAGAGAGAGAGAGAGAGAGAGAGAGAGAGAGAGAGAGAGAGAGAGAGAGAGAGAGAGATGGTTGGACATCATCGTGCAACTCGTGCTAAGAATACCCCGGGTCATGCCAGACAGAATTATTGTCGCACATGTGGTTAAGCTGCTGCCAAGAATGACAACTACACCAAGTACAGCTCCGCCACCTGTATAAATCTGCATCATCTTGATTAAGTACGAGACAATACCGAGTTTTCCTTAATTATCCTCACACAATCCCTCCAGGCTGAAGCTCCAACATTCCACACCCTGTATTATATATAACTGGGGTGGACATATCACCTCTAGCTGTTGCGGGATCCATGACTGGAAAATCTACAAAACCTGAGTAAGGATGAATTGTCTGACACAGCAATTCAACTTCAAGCAGCGCTCTTTGTGTCTCGCAACATTTGAAGTATAAAAGTCAGCGGGAAGTGACAATAAGGAAAAAGAACTGCTTTTACAGAGGCTTTTAATCTTGGGAGTTGACTGTTATTGCGATAGAGGTTCTGTGCAATCAGACGCTACCAGTGTTTCTGCATCTAATGTTGACAGTAAGTGGGAGGAGACTTGATGCAAGAGTGATCAATAGAACAGGCGGAGGAACTCTACCAAGTCCCACAGACTGCTGAGTGTATTCAGTTCCACGGTCAAGTTCTGAACAGGTGAACAGCGCAGTAATATAACAGTCCCACATAACCTCTGCGCCCCGTACAACAACCAGCACCATACTACAGATTCTGGGACAAGTGTTGCAACTTGGCGCTGTCAAGGTGTCGGAGGAAAGGTCATACTAACGACACGTGCATAGGAAGCTGACCTGTGAGCATTACTGTATAGGAAACGCATTCAATCTATTGAAAACTGACGTCGTAGACCAGCGGAAGTTGAGTGAATGAATATTAGTAGTAAGAATTGTGCCCTCGTAAAGGCCATACCACAGGCAAATGCTATTCTTAAAGTGTGGCCTTCACACCAAAAGCGATTACTGCGTTCAGCATCAGTAGAGTACAGCAGTGAGACTCAAAACATTGTGTGATCTCTTCCTTTATTCAGCTGCCTGGCCCTGGTGAACCCATTTAACACCCCTCCAGCTCTCCCCTTGTATCAGCGTGGTCAGGAATGGGTCACTCCCCTCCACCAGTCTTGTCAGGCGTCCCAGGGGCCCACATCCCCCCAGCAGACAAAGCCAGTTGGTCTGCTACACTGGGAGGATCTAGAACTAACCTCTGTAAACAGGCAAAGGTAACACCTGCACGTAATGAAAACACAATCTGAACTGAGAAAAAAAAATCTTCATTATCACCACCTGATTATCTAGAGGTAATATTTTTATTATTTTTTAATAAAGGGGCACTAGACTTCTGTTTACCTATTGTATGGCTATCAAAAAAGGTGCACTACAGGCTAAAAAAAAAAAGTTACTGTATAAACATTGTATTTCTGGAGAATGTTAACATCTATGATCTTCCATGGGAAAAACCAAGAGTATTTACTTGGACAGATGATTACACACATTGTCTTACAACAACATGCAAGACGACAACCAAATGTTATAAAACAAATCAATAGGTTGTTGGAACACACAGAAGGTTAAGGGACAGAAATGGCCTTATGGTGATGGGCCGCCCACTAGCAGCTGCCGGAGTTACGAGACTTTTATCCAACACTGATAATCTCATTTCCATATGTGAAATTGGCTTTGACCAGGCAGCCCAGAATGTTGCCACCAAAAGCTTCATTGACAGTCTCCTAGTTTTACCGAGACACCAAGCTTTAATGAGTCCCCGAGCTCTAATGAGACACCAAAGCTTCACTGAAAGTTAACCAAGTTTCACTGAGTCACCAAACTTGACTGAGTCACCAAGCTTTGCTAAGACTCATCAAGCTTCACTGAGTCAACAAGTTTCACTGAGCCACTAAGCTTCACTAATTCAACAACCTTCGCTAAGTCTCACCAAGCTTCACTGAATCGCCAAGCTTCACTAAGCTTCACTGAGTTACCAAGCTTAGCTAACTCACCAAGCTTCGCTAAGACTCACCAAGTTTCATGAGTCAAGAAGCTTAACTGAGTCACCAAGCTTCGGTGAATGAAGCATCCCCCAGATTCAACCATTGCTTTAATATGTACCACTTGTCTGGGTGACTGGTCCCCGCGGCTCACTAAACATGCTGGCTAAGACGAGGCAACGTCCAGACCACCTGCTTACCTGTGTCTATTACCAGGATAGGAAGTTGTTGTAATGGATGTATAAATCCAACATTACCGAGATGTGGCGTTGTTATCAGTGACGTAACAACTCCAGTACTAACTCCAGTACGGTGTGTTCCATGACCTCAGTGATCTTTGTGCTCCAACGTGAAGCTCAAGTGTTGAGTGTTCCTCGACCCATTGCCAGAATGTAGGAATGCTCACCTTCACCTGCCGAGCTGTAAGGCCACTATTTCATCACTTTTTAACTTAACACCTGAAGTTGACCGGAGGGAGAGTGTTTGTACCAGTACCTATGATTGACCAACAAGTAGTTAACTGTTAATTGGTTGGGCCTTTGAGTCAGTGTATGTATAGTTCTCATTAGTTTACACAGGTAAGTCGAGCTCAGTGTGAGATCTCGTCCTCCTACTGCTGCTACCGACGATGTATCCCTCGTATAGATAGGAATTCCGTGAAAAATAAGGAAAGCAGTTTTGAGACACACAACTTAGCGACCAATGAGGTAATGAGAAAGTATTAGTTAGATTCGACTGACGATTCTTTTCTACCTAAACTCTCAAACACTGCACATCCAGACAGCACTAAAAGGTGACACTTTTTCCCTCACGCTGGACTGGACATTAATACGGTTGTCGAGTTGCGGCTCTCTGCTGACTTGGCCCGAATGTTCACAGGTTCAAAGGTGCAACCGAAATTAACTCTCAGGCCACTGAACCCTCGAACCAATGAGCCTTTGAACCACTGAACCCTCGGAATAATGAACCTCAAGACCAATGAACCTTCGGACCAATGAACCTTTGGAGGAGCAAACAATCGACACAAAGGTAGACCCACTACTGCACCTTCCCAGAGTGACTTCAAACCATGACTCACAGTGACACCTGATCCCGGAGTCAACACAATGGTCTTGTAATATGCATCATTATCTGTATGAGTATTGCAGTTCCTAGATTATAAAATATATAGGTAATATTACAGGTAAATGAAGAGTAGGGTGGTCCTTATTTTGCAACTTTGGAATTTTTTACCACAGACCCTGCTAAAAGTGTCCATTTAGAACAAAAACATTGTGTGTAGAGTTATTTTTAAATGTGTTAATATTTAGAGGTTGTTCAAAGCTGTCAAAAATTAAGTAATCGATGTAGTCGATTACTTTGTAGCCGATTACGCCCACCACTAGTGCGTCGCCTATGGCACGATTGTGGTGAGTTTTTGCTGGTCGTGATTGATGATTTGGGAAATTAGAAACAGTTCTGCAGAGTATTCTCATTATTAATTTATATTAATAGTTAATTTCTTTATTCCTCAGGTCAAAATGGCTAATGCAGGAGTAAAAACACGAGCAAATGTGTATTGGATAAAGACATTATGTGATGACATTACAGGGGCTAAGTTACCTTCAAACAGGCAAGTGTTACAGTATTTTTTAAGCCTGCATCACATACAGAAAAAAAAACATCAGAGTGGCAGCTGGGGAAGTCACAGACAAAGTTCTTCAATTTTGGACAAAAGCAAACATTCCCACACACCACAAACCAGATTGTGTGAATCAAGTGCACAAAATGTTTGACAAGTGGAGTAGTTTGAAAAAGAACTCTTCAAGAAAGACAGAAACTCAAAAGCAGAAAGAGAAAGAGTTCACTGATACATTTGAAGATCTCTTTGACATTGCACATGTGAATGCTTTGAATATGATGACAGTTCAGGAGGATAAGGATTTCTTAATAGCGCAACGAGAAAAAGGGCGTCGTGGGGCAATGTGATCGCTTGACAAAGTATTCCTGAAAGACAGAAACGACGAGAAAACTCTCAAGAAAGCAATGAAAAGAAAGTTGGCTGCAGACAGTGCAGAGGAAGAAGCCAAAATATGCCAGGCCATCGTTGTCTTGGACAGCAGTAGTACGTCTTCTTCTGAGGAATCCAACCCAGTTCCTGGCCTATCAGCACTTCAAACTCCACCTACTGTCAAGAAGTGTGGGCGAAAAGAAGTTCTAACTCCAGAACTTTCTGCAGCATTAGATCGGACCAAGTCCTCAGATAGAATGGCCATGCACATTGTCACCCAAACTGCTCGGAGTCTGGGCCATGATGTCAGTGAATTGATTCTGAATCAATCAAGCATCAGGAGGAAACGTCAGCACCATCGCAGTAGCAGGGCAGCTGAAATCCTTTCAAACTTCAAACCAGAGTCAGTTTTAATTGTTCACTGGGATGGTAAATTGATGCCTGATTTGACGGGGCATGGGGGCCATGTTGACAGACTCCCAATTCTTGTCTCAGGCAATGGCACCTCCCAACTTCTTGCTGTTCCAAAACTTCCCTCTGGTACCGGTGATGAACAAGCAAAAGCTGTTGTGAAGGCTTTGCAGCAATGGCACATTGCAGACATCGTGTTGTGTTATGATACAAGCTCAAATACTGGTCACCACAAGGGTGCCTGTGTCAAAATTGAGCAGTTGCTGGGTCGTGATTTGCTATATTTTGCCTGCCGCCACCATGTACTAGAACTTGTAGTTGGAGCTGCTTTTGAAGCTGTATTGGGGCACTCAGCTGCTCCTGACATACAGCTGTTCCAAAGATTCTAAGCCAAATGGGAACAAGTTGACAAGCAGAAGTTTGAAGACTCCTCCACCGACGATCTGGCAGAAGAATCGGTCAGAGCTGTTAGGGACGATCTAACCAACTTCATTGAGAAGGCTCTATTGGAGACACAGCTTCGAGATGATTATCGAGAGCTGCTAGAGCTGGCCTCCATCTACCTTGGCGCATCATCTTCTCGGGGAGTACGATTTTCTGCTCCGGGTGCAATGCACCAAGCACGATGGATGGCAAAGACCATTTATTCCTTCAAAGTGTGGTTATTCCGTTCTCAGTTTAAGCTTACTCCAAAGGAGAACAGAGGACCAAGAGATTTGTGCATTTTCTTTGCCCGAATATATGTGAAGGCTTGGACAACTGCTCCACTTGCTGCAAAGACACCAAAAGGAGATCTGATGTTGCTTAAAGCTCTACAAGACTACAGTACCATCAGTGATGCTATATCAAAGGCAACTTCCACAAAATGATGAGACACCTCTGGTACTTGTCAGAAGAGTTGGTTGCATTGGCCTTCTTTGATGACGATGTTCTCCCAGCAGTGAAGGACCTCATGTTGGAAGCTATGAACATCGTTGTTGCAAAAGAAAAGCATGTCAAACGGGTTACAATCAACCCAGACACACTCCAAGTGAAGAACCTATATGATTTCACGACAAAGAACACAAAGTCATTGTTCAAAAAGCTCAACTTGAATACAGATTTCCTGGCCCTCCCAGTAGAACAGTGGAAAGATGATCCTGGCTTCCAAAATGCAAAAGCCGGTGTCCAAGCTTTGTCTGTGATCAATGATCATGCAGAAAGAGGAGTAGCCTTAGTCCAAGATTTCTCAGGCCGTATCACCAAGGACGAAGAGCAACTGCAGTATCTGCTGCAGGCAGTTGCTGAGCACAGGAAATCATTCCCTAATGCTCTCAAGCAGACCTTACTGGGCGACAAAGAGTGAGGCTGGTCCTCATGCGACCCCTGCCTTGAGCAGCTAATACCCACTTAGACTAAGTGGGGGGGGGGGGCAGGCTTGGGGGCTAGGAAATGATGTGTTATGAACATTAAGCATAGGCATAATATTGCTAAATTTCATTTGACCTGAGCAACCTCTTATTATTAAGATATTTAAAAAACATTTTACAGGCAATGTTTCTACCCCAAATGGAAACTTTTGCCAGGGTCTGTGACAAAAAAATGGCAAATTTTGTTTTTGGCCCCAAAATAAGGACCGCCCTAATGAAGAGGTGTACAGTACATCATACAACAGTGCCAACTACTTACTGTATATACTGTACATGTGTGATCCACTATATAATCGTAACTAGAAAATTAATAAACAAGTAGATTAGTGAAATAGAACTAGCTATTTTCAAATGAAGAAAATGTTATATTGTCGTGCAATAAAATGCAGTATTTACTTTCATGAAAACCTTCGTAAAATATGAATAGTATAATGATGCTCAAAGCTCTCTGTATCTGCACACTGTTTACGAACTGTTGCTTATTAGTGACTATATCTGTCAACTTAGAGATAAAAACAAGAATACATAAGTACAATATGGTAAGTCAACAGCCACAAAACATCTAGTGAACTATATCCTTTTATCATCGTATTATAACTTTTATTTAGCCTATCCTACGGAACATACATACATACATACATACATACATACATACATACATACATACATATATACAAAAGAAAATAATAGACATGTGATCACAAATCCCACATCGCACTATAGCAGGGGTTCTCAACCAGGGGGGAATTTCCCCCCTCAGGTTTTCAGGGGGGGGGGGGGGGGGAAACTGATACTAATATGGAAAAAATAAAGGATTTTCAGTATTATATGCATATTATTTGGAATGCACTTTTTGAGGCAGACAATCTTGGAAAGAAGGGGGGAATGACATTCTGACATATGGTGAAAGGGGTGCATGGGGCAAACAAGGTTGAGAACCATTGGACTATAGGTTTACCACAACAACACTAATATACACAATACAACACCCTCATACATACGTACACACAACAACACTAATATACACAATACAACACCCTCATACATACGTACACACAACAACACTAATATACACAATAAAACACCCTCAAACATACGTACACACAACAACACTAATATACACAATACAACACCCTCATACATACGTACACACAACAACACTAATATACACAATAAAACACCCTCATACATACGTACACACAACAACACTAATATACACAATACAACACCCTCATACATACGTACACACAACAACACTCACAACCGGATAAACGAACAATCCAAACAAGGAAAAACACCATTAGAAAATATTAAGGCAGAAAACAGCCGTCTTGAAATATACCCAAAAGTGTAATCCTTGGCAGTTATCTGGCTAGACCGGACCAAACGTTCCTACGAGAGCAAGAGGCAGCTATTTAGGCAAATATATTCATGCAATAGTTTTGATAACAGCTCTGGCGAAGATAACTGTTATCGTGGGCGACAATTAAATGAAGGAGAGGAGGTAATTACGCGTCTTTACGATGCCCTGTAGTTTGGAGAAGTCAGTTTAAGGCATCTGCTTGTTTGACCTGGGCATGGTATTTCTGTCGTGTTTTGTGTGTGTGTGTGTGTGTGTGTGTGTGTGTGCCTGGTAAGGTATTTCACGGTAATAAACGAACATAACCTGACCAACCTCTTTGTCTGTGATGGACTATATTGTGTTCTATATAATAAAATATATATTGCTTTAAAACAAATACTGATATACAAAAAATAATAGTCTTATTTCAGTTTTAAATCAATTACATGTGTTTATTTCTTTAAGATTAATAATATAAAAATGTTTTGTATATCTCCTGAAACTAACTAAATATTTACGTGTTTGAGGAAGAATAAATGTTTTGTTTTAGAGTATACAAAAGCTTGACTTAAACTATTATGTTGGTATTTTTTAAGTAATCATCTGCAGTAGAGAATGAGATTATGAGTGTGGTAGTGTTTAGTTGATACAGTTATTTAATGTCTGTAGTGTTCTCTTAAAATACGTGATTTTGGTTTACATATTGTAAATTAATTATACATTAATTCGGTATTGCGTATTAATTATATGCTAATTCCATATTCATATTTCCGTCAAAGATTAAATCCTATCCTTCGCCCACGTGTTGTAAAATTTCTGTTGGAAGCTGATCAGCCCCACAAGCCTTGATAGTTTTTCATTTTGTTCTCACTACGTCAACTTCTGTTCCCTGAATTGGAAGTTTGTACTTTACTTCCCTCTCATTGTTCTCCTCCAAGTTATACAGTTCATCTATTTACTCCGTCCACCTTCCTTTTACTTCTTCTGCCTCAAATATTATCTACTTTTATTGTTGCTACCTTTTTATGTTTTTTTTCTGGTTTCTTTCTTCAATCTTACTAAAAAAAATCCCTGAAGTTGTTTCCTGACATCATCTTTTATCGCTTTATTTTATTTCATAGACGATTCTTCTTAACACTGTCTACATTCCTTTATAAATCTCACTTCTTCTGACCACCTTTCTTATCCTGTCCATTTTCTCTGATGCATCATTTATAATCCCAGTTAGTTTTAATCTAGTTACTCCTTTGCCCTGTAAACTTTTATCCATTTTCTATTATTTATATTTAACTTTGAATTAATTCCATTGCGGTTCAGTATCCTTTTTCAACTCCTCTCTCTAACAAGTTTGTAAATCAGCTTTGGGTTTACATTCTACTTCAGCCTCTGTTTCCACCTTCCTCGACCCCAGTAAATGTCATCCAACTTTTCTTTTTGCATTTCTTTTTAAGTGTTGCCCTCACTACCTCACTAAGCTCATTTATAGGATTTGATCCAACACACAGGCTGCACTCGACAATATCTTTCCATTAACCTGTTGTGTTGGGCCAGTGGGTGACACTGATCCAACGGGGTTGTCTGAAAACCGTGAATGTAAAGCATAGTGTTATTCCATTATTGTTCTTAAGTAAGTATGGAATTTCAGCGAAGTACGAAGCCAAATGGTTAATTCCCTGTTACGCATTGATTACTGATACTTACACATTAATTCCATGCTACACATTAATTCTCTACTGCAAATTAATTCTTTGCCGCACATAAATTCCCTGCTACACATTAATTCACAGGTACACATTAATTCCCTGCTGCACATTAATTCCCTGCTACCTGTACCCTTCAGTTGGACTCACAGTCGAGACTGAAAATACTTCGCTTTAATTATTTTTGTCGGGAGAGGAACATTGACTTAGGCAGAGGATTTATTCAGAATACACCATGTTGTATTTTCAGTTTATTCTTCTCTCGATGGATTGTTCAAATAGAAACTAAAACATGGGGGAGTTTTCTGGTTGTGTGCATTAGTGATGTTGTGAGCTGGTGTTTGTATATCGACGCTGTTTTAATGTATATGTATGTCTGTTTTCATACTTATTTGCATTTATACGTTTATTTACATATTTTCTACATGTTTACATTTTCGTTTATTTATCTAACTTATTTACACGTCATTAAATTATTTATTTTGTTATTTTTCATATTCAAAACTAGTATATATTTCTATATTTTTGGTTATGTGTATACTTGTTTTACCTTATTTTAATTCACATACATATTTTATCTCCTATATTTTAATCTCATAATCACAATGTTAAACCTCCATTCATAAATAACTAAGAGACAAAGATAATTTGTCTCTAAAACATCTAATAGTCTCCCACCTCCTTCACCTGCTCTGCATTATGCACGGTGAGCCTTTTAAAACCCACAGCATCCATTCCGCTAACACCAGAAATCATGAACTTGTCAAATAATTTCGTCGAGTTGATTAAAACGCCATTAAATCCACATGAATATTCAATGACGTGGAAGTCCAGCTGTCAAATTCTTCAAACTCTGAGAGAGGAGAATTACATAATTGTAGTCGGTGATTTTAGTGTGGCTGTGTTTGTATGGTGTTCGTCAGGAGTTTGGAGGAGAGAGTACCTGAACTTATAGTGTGTTTGTCATGTTATGTTCTTCAAGTTTGATGAGCAATTTTGGACTGATTACGGGAACTTGTATTTAGTGATTATATAACATATTATAACAGTATTTTATATCCTAGCAATCATGTCTCGTTGTTATATAGTTAGAAATATCTTTACAGGGAATAAAGAAAATTGACAATGTGACAAAGACAGTAGTGTATTGTTTATCGCCAATTTCTGTGCTTCAACAAGTAAACTATGTCAGGTGAGATACAAGACGGCAAACACACACACACACTAATCATCAACTATTACTGAGGTTAGATCTATATCTCTGTTTTATTAAGGAAGATGTGGAGTTTATATTAATGTTATATTACTGGTGACTCAGACGTTGTCGCAGAGAGAAAAATATATCACAGCTTGTCAGAGAGAAATATAATTCGGTCGAGCAATTGAATTATAAAAGGAAAGTCGGATATAAAAGAGCACAGCACGACACAGGAGAGCGTAACCTAACTCAGCACTGGAATAAGTTAGCCCATGACACCACAACACATGGCAGTCCAGATAAAGAACAATAAACACGAAGAACAGAGAGAGAGAGAGAGAGAGAGAGAGAGAGAGAGAGAGAGAGAGAGAGAGAGAGAGCGTAGGTACTGTACAAACACTCTTCACTGGAACACCTGTGAATTTCTTTTAATCTATTTCATGGCAGTAACTCGTAAAGTATGTTGATTAGACTCTTGATTATGTTTGTGTGGTTCTTGACGCTTTAACTTCTAAACGCTTCGAGCCATTTCTTTCAAACCTTCTGACTTAATATCCCGCCTCCAGTTCAAGACAACAACTGAGTGAATTACATCCCTAAAGGCTTCTGGTGTCTTGGTTGAGGTCTGTCAAAGGTCAAGATCAAGGTCATTGGTAACGGTCACCTCGGAGCTTCTATCACCAGAGCTTCAGTTACAATTCTTAGTTACGACTGGTCCTGGATCTCTCGTGTCTTCTTCGGCAAATACCACCAATTATTTTGTTTTCAATTTGCTATGCCACAGCCAACCATGATAGCCAAGCTGGATGTGTATAAAGGGAGTTCTAAGTATCAGTAAGCGGGCCAACCCGAGCGACGTACAGCGGAAGATAATGTAAAAATCAAATACTACGCTTTATGACGCAGCTCACCAACACACACACACACACACCGAAACTATAAGTGTAAATTACGTGTATCCAAGGAGAGTGTAACACTGTCTTGGTACAAAAGTGTAGCACACAGTGTGAAAATTTATGATATTGTCCAAATCAGCTTGTGGCAGCTTTATATTAATCGCCTTAAAAAACATAATGACATCATACATTTTATATTAACATTTAATAAATTATTGACATACATTTATCTATATATAAGCAATGTATTTATTTATTTACCACAATAAATTCAGGCGTGTGATGAGAGCGAGTGTACATAATTCAGCAAAATGTTAAGTACATTAGGGTGTCGTGTTAAATCTCCATTAGGTGAGGTTTATCTAGTGGACCTGAGAACCAGTTTAAAGTAAAGGTTCGCTCGCCTACCTGTCCGAACACCGTCTTTATCACCACCCACCTTTTTGTGCCGCCTTGTTGATGGTGCGGCTCTTACTCTCTTCTTTTTTGTTTCTTTTTCGGGATGTTCACTGTTGCTGCTTTTGATGCTGTTTAGGTTAATGCTGTAAGAACCGTTGCTGTTGTTGTTAATGCTGTAAGAACTGTTGCTGTTGTTGTTAATGCTGTAAGAACCGTTGCTGTTGTTGTTAATGCTGTAAGAACCGTTGCTGTTGTTGTTAATGCTGTAAGAACCGTTGCTGTTGTTGTTAATGCTGTAAGAACCGTTGCTGTTGTTGTTAATGTTGAGAAAATCGTTGCTGTTGTTGTTAATGCTGAGAAAATCGTTGCTGTTGTTGTTAATGCTGTAAGAACCGTTGCTGTTGTTGTTAATGCTGTAAGAATCGTTGCTGTTGTTGTTAATGCTGTAAGAACCGTTGCTGTTGTTGTTAATGCTGTAAGAACCGTTGCTGTTGTTGTTAATGGTGTAAGAACCATTGCTGTTACTGTTAATGCTGTAAGAACAGTTGATGTTATTTTTAATGCTGAGAAAACCGTTGCTGTTGCTGTTTGAATGCTCCTTTGTTAATGCTGTGAGAACCGTTGCTGTTGTTGTTAATGGTGTAAGAACCGTTGCTGTTGTTGTTAATGGTGTAAGAACCGTTGCTGTTGTTAGACTGTCTTGGTTGTTTTCGATGCTGTTATTGCCGATGCTGTTACTGCTGTTGTTGCAGTTACTATTTTGGCTATCACTATTGTGAAAACTATCGTTCATGCTGTTGTCTTGCTGTTATTACCAGTTTCATTGTTTCTGCTGTTACTGATGCTAGTGCTGTTACTGTTGCTGTTACTGATGCTTGTGCTGTTACTACTACTGTTTCTTCCGGCTGCGATGAAGCTTTTACGGTGTGTATTATGTTAAGTGATTCTGTCAGACTAACACATATCTCTCCTCTGCTTTGATGTACCTAACAACCACGAGAGACTTGGTACATTATAGCATACGAGTCTCTCTTTCTCTTTGTTTCTCACTCTCTTAGTTTCTTTCTCTTTTCTTCCCCACTCTCATTCTTCCTCTCTTTTTCTCCCACTCTCACTCTTCCTCTCTTTTTCTCCCACTCTCACTCCCTTTTCTCTCACTTTCCCAGTTTCTCTCTCCTTCCCCCCCCCCCCACCCTGTCTCAGTCTTTCTCTTTGTCTCTCACTCTCTCTCCAGCTATCTCTTTCTCTCTCAAAGTATAATATAAAACACACAATCCTTTCTTCAACAGTTAAACACCGCGTATTATACCATTACTTACACTACCATAATGGAGTCACGAAAAACAGTTCGTGTTACCGAAGGACTCTGAACCAACTGGGGTAATAATAATAATAATAATAATAATAATAATAATAATAATAATAATAATAATAATAATAATAATAATAATAATAATTAAAATTGTAAAGTATAATAAAAAGATAAAAAAGAACATTTAAAAGAACTGTTCCTGGGGTTCTGGCAGCTGGTTCTTCTATCCCTTATACTGTACATGGGAGCCAACAAGTTACTCCTATCTAATAGTAGTGATGACATTTCCACCCTCATCATCAGACTATATACGGAGGTAAGGTTAATTACACCAAGGCACTTTACATTGCTGATTGTGAGGAGCCGAGAGGAGTTGGTTTATAGTCTGGCAATTCCTGGGAGCTCGTGTGATATGTTGCTGTGACACTCTCAGTTGTAGTGATGTTGTTTACAAGGTGTACCTGTGTGTTAGATTACACTGAGTTACAGTAGAATGGGGACTGTAGTTGTGTGTCCTGAACGATTACAGCTTCACCTCTCAGATGAATAATACAGTTTTCTTTCTGGTTTTTCTGTGTCATCATCTCGTCTGTGTTTGTAGTTCAGGTTGTTTATAAAGCAGCGGGAAGGCTTGTACACCACCTCGTAGTATGTAGGCGGGATGATCATGTACACACTGTAGTTAAGTAGCGGGGTTGTGGATTATGTCTTGCTTGCCACCAAATTCATGACACTTGTTAATGAGATTCTAGAGAGCAGCAGTAGTGTGGGAAGAGATCAGCACTATGTCATCTGCATAACTTACAGTATTTAGAAGCTTAACGTATAATGTACTGCAACATCCTCATTGTCATCTTGTTTAGTATTATATTGGATTCATCAGTACACACATTATAGTGACAGGGTGACAGTATTCCTCCCTGTCTTCTTTCACTAGTCGAGTTAAAACCTACGAGTCGGGTTTATTTGTTCCGTTGGGCGAGTTTAACCAAATTGAAAATAGCGAGTTTTTTTTTCCGGGTACTCCTGTTTCCTCCTGGACAAACGCAACACTCATAAATGTAAAAATTAAGATCAAAGACACACAAAAGTGACACCCTCATTCAGTGTACTCAGTTAGATCCATTAGAAAGGTAAATACTCGTTGATGAACAAAGTATGATGGGGTATACCTGTCAAGCTGTTTCATGAAAAGCCATTATAGTTATAATGATCTATCTTATTTTTCAGAGTTCAAATATATACCTTACTGCTGCGTCCCTTTTTGAACACTAATTGGTTATTTGCTCTGTATACACCCAGTCAGTCTTTTAGGATATATTAACTGCTGGCTTCATTATGGTGGCAATAGCTTTGTAACTCATCCAGGTGGCAGGATCTCTAATTATGTTTTTAAGTAATGAGTTAATTTATATATATATTTCGCTGGGTAGGTACTGGTGACAGCTGGTGGCGTTTATGATTGTACATAACCATCTTCAAGGCTGAGAGGAGCATAGATGCCAACCTCTGGCAGCCTGCTGTCTCTCTCAAGAACCTCACTGGTGGAGAGGTACCTTGCAATATTTTTCATATCAGTAAATGTTAACACTTTGTACTCAATTCATCAAGCAATCCTTACTGGTCAGATCCTCAAGACAGTTCATATGTGTGAGTAAAAATGTCCCCACATGGTAGCTGTATTCTCCTCCCCAACTTCACTATCAACTCACTGCGAGAGGAAAACAGGATTTTGACTCATTCACCTCAGCGCTTTCCACAATTTATAAGAGTTACCGTTGGCCAGTTGGGTGGCCAGCGAGTGAGCACTGAGCTGCTGTCCAGCCAACACCACCTCAGGCACAGTTTAAATCTGGCTCTAGTTTGCTGCCGGACCATCACGAGAGCTGCCGTGTGCACGCCTCACTAAACATGACTCGCTGCTTCATGCTACTTTATCGACTTGTTACAAATACCTTTCTGCTTGAACCTATTAGAGCTTATACTTAGTATATTGTAAACCAGTGTGGTGTACCCGTGATGCTCTGTGTTATTACGCACTTGTTTATAGCAACGCCAGACATATTGTTTATCAGATAAAGCTCGTAGTGCAGATGTCAGCACTTAGCCATATCTCTCCCTCTTAGTTAGGACGCTGTGGTTCTATTTAATTTTAACATTAGCTTCCTGTCTCGCCCCGTGGAGGTGTGGCGGGGATTTAATATCAAGAACAATGGTAAGAGACAGATAATCTGAGGAGATCCTGTTATACTTGATGCTGAAGTCAGGTAAAGCATTTAGCACAAGTGGTGTTACAAGACCATGATCCAGCCACCTCCTGGACACTCAGCCATCACTGACACGAGTAAAGCTCTCAGGAGGCCCCCCGGGGTCACGTCAACCACTACCTGGTCGCCGTCTTGACACATGCCACTAATTTCTTGACTGATGCCAGTGCCAGATGAAGCATTAGAGTCACCCTGGAGACGCACACACACACACACTCTGACCTCCTGGACATCACCGACAACACATAGTTTCCTCCTGTGGCACAACTGCTGAATGTCTCACTGTTGTGTCTCACCAGCTGGTAGGTTGGCAGTGATCATTAACACCGAGACTCACCATAATATGTCTTTCCCATAGCGTGAGACCCATGACGAGTTCCATGAAGGGGCCCATGACACCCACAGGGAGGACCATGAGGGGACCACGATGACCTTAACTGATAGAAACTAGTCATTATTATAATAGTGTTTGGTGCTCGTGGCCGCGTTAATATTGGTAGTGAGTTTGTGTCCATATGTATGTATAAGCGTGTATGAAAATATGTGCATGTGGTCATGGACGTATGTTTATGTATGTATTTATGTGCGTGTGTATATGCTTGTGTATGCATGTGTGTTTATGTGTTTACTTTTCACCTTTGTTTTATTTGTCTTGTCGACTTACCTATTCATTTATTCCTTCCTACTAGCACTTACTGTTGTCCGCTACACACTTACTCTCCAATTTCCTCTCATACCATTTTTGGGGAACCACGCCAAAGGCAGACATAATAACCGAACCCGGAATTGTAACCGGACCCACATATTCATTCGAAATATTTGCGGATTTGATTGAGTTAAGTTAGACTTTGTTGGGATAATTTAGATTAAGGTAGTCCAAGTTAGGTCAGTTTATGTTAGGTTAGGTTAGTTTAGTCGCTAAGGTCAGGTTAAAATAGGTCAAGTTAGGTTGGTTTGTTAGGCTAGGTTAGGTTTTGCTCATTTAAGTTAGATATGGCTTAGGTTAGGTTTCGTTGGGGATAGGTTAGATAAGGTTGGTTTAGGTTAAGTTAATTGGGTTATTTTAGCTTGGGTTAAATTAAAGTTTGGTAAGGTTTAGAATAAGTTTAGTTAGTTTAAATTAGGTAAAGTTTGTTTAAGTTAACTTAGATATATACAGTATATTTAGTTGGCTAACATTAACTTAGGTTGGCCAAGATTAGGTTAGGCTTGAATTAAAATAATTTAAGTTAAGCAATGTTCCCGGCTCGGGAATTATTATTATTATACAATATAACCATTATTATCATTTGTGTTATATTATCACTCTTACCCAATTTACATGAACATTGCCATTATCATTATTACTACTTTTATTATTATTATCACTGCTATCCGATCGTTATGCCGGATTAAATAATAAATCCAGAGATTAATTATATTTTACCTAAGTTAAACAAAAGACTGTCAATGAACTAACTTAATCCTGGTAAAAAACCCCGCCATTAATCTCTCCCACTCACTTAACAAGGAATTTAATTGCCAAAGTTTTTGTTTATTTATATATGTACCTTCTCAACTCCCGGCACACACACACACACACACACACACACACGAAGAGGGTAGCTGAGGTTATTGGCTGAGAATATTTACTGAGAATACTCGTACAGAGTACTAGGTAACTATACTCGATGGGAATATTTAGCTGAGGAACTATGCTGGGATAATCATCAGGAATATTCGCTGTAAATATTGGCTGAGAGTATACGCTGAGTACTAGTCGAGAATAATATGTAAGAATATAAGCTGAGGAAAGTATATAAGAATATTATCTGAGACTAATATAGAGAAATATTAGGTAGGCATGTTATTTTAAAAATAGAGCTGATAATATTTTATAAGAACTGTAGCTGAGAATATCACCCAAAAGCAGTAACTGATAATATTCGCTTGGAATATTTGCTTTGAACAGTAGCTGAGAATATTACCTGTGACAATATTGGTTCGCGGCCCAGGAACACAAACTCTCTGTCCACCCGTCCGTCAGCAAGTTGTAAACAAAATAATTCCAATCGACACCAACGGATTTTGATCAAACTTGGCAAATGGATAAACCACAACAAGATCTCAGATGAGTTCGATAGTCAAAATTTTCTGTCATTAGTGTCCAAGAGTTATTGCCCCTTCGAATCTGTTATCGCTCTAAGGGGGACTTAAGCACCGTGTTTTCTCCCTTTGCCTCCGTTGGGGGAAATGGAAGTAATATCCGTGTGTGTGTGTGTGTGTGTGTGTGTGTGTGTGTGTGTGTGTGTGGATATCTTGTGAACTCCATAACTCGAACAAATAGAGATGCATTTTAGTGAAATTTCGTGTGTGAATGTGGACTAACAAGATCACGGACGGGTTCCAAAATCATAGTTGTCCCTCTGTACTTTGGAGAGTTACGGCCCCAGTTGTGTCTATCTGGTGACGTGGACCCTAGACCTATATGATCAACTTGGATTCTATAATATATTTAGATTTACTGATGACGATTATTGATGACGATTACTAACGACTATGAAATTATTATATTTTTTCCGATAATCCCTGATGTAGTTCGATTAAATTGGATAACGTCTTAATAAACACACCTGTATTTCTTCAAGGTCCGATTAACATGTCTATAGATGATAACTTACCACTATACACCTTGACTGACCCATTATTGTACCCGTGTAGGTGTACCTCTGCCTGTACTAACTGCAACAATACTGTGCCGCTATAACTGTACTCACCCTTGTACTGTTATTGTTGATGAAAGAGTGTATTTGATTTACTCTGCACAAAAAACTAAACAAGAATAGAATGAAATATAGCTTTACAGACCCCCCCCCCCCCCCACCACCCTTCTTTTAGGTACATGTTTCAGTGTTATGAATCACGCTTAGGGAGTTAGAAGGTTGGGTTGGATGTTGTTGGACTTCCAGTGTTCAAAAATAGTAAGAGAAAGACAAACAGGTAAGTTATTTGGGGAGTAAAGCACACGATAACAAGACAGTTAGTTGATTTAGGAGGAAATTAGTTGAATTAAGTTTAGTGAACCCCGAGAATCAGACAACGACACGCGGGAAGATTAAATTTAGTTCACGTGGGTTTGAACGACACACAAGAACAAAACAATTAGTTGAATCGGGGGAACATTGGTGTAATTAGATTCGACTAGATGCGAGATTAAAAAACATAGTTGAATTGTGTAAATATCAGTTGAAATTGGTTCAGTAACGCATGGGAAAAATATAAATTGATTTAGGTTCAACAAACACGACGGTTCAAGACAAATTAATTGACTTGATAAAAGGTAAGTTTACTAGTGTTCAATGACGCGTAGAAACAAGGGATATTTAATTCACGTAGGTAACTTCAACGAAACACGAAAAAATTAACGTTTATCGATACAACTACACGCTGAAACTAGACAGTTATCTGAATTAGGTTAAACGAGATGGGAAAACGACCCACAGAAGCCGCCTACTGGAGTTTAACGAAGATTTATCACGTTTAATCCCAGGCCAGTAAGTAGTCAATTCGCTATCAGGCTGGGCAGATGCGAGAGACAGACAGATAAACAGATCTCTACACGGGATGATCGCTTTATACCCCCTTACGCTCAGCTGGGAGGAGGGGCATAAATTAGGTAGCTTATCGACCCTTGGGCACAGCTGGCCAGAGAGGAGAGTGAGAGAGATAGGGAGATAGAAAAAGGAAGATAAATTGGAAGATAGAGAGAGAAGAGAGACGAAGTTAGATATACGGGTAGATAGGTAAACAGAGAGAGAGAGAGAGAGAGAGAGAGAGAGAGAGAGAGAGAGAGAGAGAGAGAGAGACTCACCCAGAGATCAAGAGACTACAGGATTAATCTGGACTATAAATAATGTGACGACGAATGATAGTTTCTCCCTAACTTCAATAGCCTTATAAGTGGCCATCAGGGTCCCACCAGCCACTAAATTACTCCGCCACGTAAACAGGTTTCTACGCGAGAGAGATTTAGTGACCTTGACGGGATATAGAGAGCAGTTCTTTATGAGGAAAATTTTATAAAGAGTGAATGGGTATTATAAAATCGTATGTATTAGTTTTTCAGTAGATTAAAATTAATAATAAAAACAAAAATGACAAAGAAAATGTTAGTAACTATATGAACAATATATATTATGTCAGTGGTTAAGGAGATTATGCGAAAAAAAATTTTGCAAAGAAGCCAGAGAAAACACTAATGAATATATCAACAAGACTAAGGGATCGTCGTGTGTTACTTTTATTACTACCGCTTCTGTTTAATAGCAGTAAGTGGTAGAGACAATCATAATAACACGTACTGTACACTCTAGATAGATTAGATGTGAATACAATCTGTTGTAATATGTAATTCAGGTGCCGTCATTCGGAAGGTCAAAGTTCATTATCACACAACTTTGGAGAAAAAAATATTGGCACTATCAGACGTGAACTGGCACCAGGCACCACCAGGCGTGTTTGTGCATCTAAGTCGAGTGAGACAGTCCAGTTGTTTACATGTTGTTAGCAACCTTTGTCATATTACTCCTGTCACATATTTCAAGCGATTTAGCTGTTTGATGTTATAAGGCATTATTAGTGTGTTTGATGTTATAATGTATTAGTGTGTTTGATGCTATAATGTATTAGTGAGTTTGATGCTATAATGTATTAGTGTGTTTGATGCTATAATGTATTAGTGTGTTTGATGCTATAATGTATTAGTGTGTTTGATGTTATAATGTATTAGTGTTTTTGATGTTATAATGTATTAGTGTGTTTGATGTTATAATGTATTAGTGTGTTTGATGTTATAATGTATAAGTGTGCTTGATGTTATAATGTAATAGTGTGTTTGATGTTATAATGTATTAGTGTGTTTGATGTTATAATGTATAAGTGTGATTGATGTTATAATGAATTAGTGTGTTTGATGTTATAAGGCATTAGTGTGTTTGATGTTATAATGTATAAGAGTGCTTGATGTTATAATGTAATAGTGTGTTTGATGTTATAATGAATTAGTGTGTTTGATGTTATAATGTATTAGTGTGTTTGATGTTAAAGGCATTAGTGTGTTTGATGTTATAATGTATTACTGTGTTTGATGTTATAATGTATTAGTGTGTTTGATGTTATAAGGCATTAGTGTGTTTGATGTTATAATGTATTAGTGTGCTTGATGTTATAATGTAATAGTGTGTTTGATGTTATAATGAATTAGTGTGTTTGATGTTATAATGTATTAGTGTGTTTGATGTTATAATGTATTACTGTGTTTGATGTTATAATGTATTAGTGTGTTTGATGTTAAAGGCATTAGTGTGTTTGATGTTATAATGTATTACTGTGTTTGATGTTATAATGTATTAGTGTGTTTGATGTTATAAGGCATTAGTGTGTTTGATGTTATAATGTATTAGTGTGTTTGATGTTATAATGTATTAGTGTGTTTGATGTTATAAGGCATTAGTGTGTTTGATGTTATAATGTATTAGTGTGTTTGATGTTATAATGTATTAGTGTGTTTGATGTTATAAGGCATTAGTGTGTTTGATGTTATAATGTATAAGTGTGTTTGATGATATAATGTATTAGTTTTTTTGATGTTATAAGGCATTAGTGTGTTTGATGTTACAAGGCATTAGTGTGTTTGATGTTATAATGTATTAGTGTGTATGATGTTATAAGGCATTAGTGTGTTTGATGTTATAAGGCATTAGTATGTTTGATGTTAAAGGCATTAGTGTGTTTGATGTTATAATGTATTACTGTGTTTGATGTTATAATGTATTAGTGTGTTTGATGTTAGGCTGTGTTTGATATGTTATAAGTTGATGTAGCATTAGTGTGTTTGATGTTATATTGTATTAGTGTGTGTGATGTTATAATGTATTAGTGTGTTTGATGTTATAATGTATTAGTGTGTTTGATGTTATAAGGCATCAGTGTTTTTGATGTTATAAGGCATTAGTGTGTTTGATGTTATAATGTATTAGTGTGTTTGATGTTATAATGTATTTGTGTGTTTGATGTTATAAGGCATTAGTGTGTTTGATGTTATAATGTATTAGTGTGTTTGATGTTATAATGTATTAGTGTGTTTGATGTTATAAGGCATTAGTGTGTTTGATGTTATAATGTATTAGTGTGTTTGATGTTATAATGTATTAGTGTGTTTGATGTTATAATGTATTAGTGTGTTTGATGTTATAAGGCATTAGTGTGTTTGATGTTATAATGTATTAGTGTGTGTGATGTTATAATGTATTAGTGTGTTTGATGTTATAATGTATTAGTGTGTTTGATGTTATAATGTATTAGTAAGTTTGATGTTATAATGTATTAGTATGTTTGATGTTATAATGTATAAGTGTGTTTGATGTTATAATGTATTAGTGTGTTTAATGTTATAATGTATTAGTGTGTTTGATGTTATAATGTATTAGTGTGTGTGATGTTATAATGTATTAGTGTGTTTGATGTTATAATGTATTAGTGTGTTTGATGTTATAATGTATTAGTAAGTTTGATGTTATAATGTATTAGTGTGTTTGATGTTATAATGTATTAGTGTGTTTGATGTTATAAGGCATTAGTGTGTTTGATGTTATAATGTATTAGTGTGTTTGATGTTATAATGTATTAGTGTGTTTGATGTTATAATGTATTAGTGTGTTTGATGTTATAAGGCATTAGTGTGTTTGATGTTATAAGGCATTAGTTTGTTTTAACAACTAATGTCTTTGACCGTGTAGTTTAGCATAAAATAAATACCTGTACTTATAAACGACAGGTAAAAAGTGATAGAATCATTTCACTTAACACTGTTCTGATATCTTGCCTTAATAATTGAATAAGCAACTTACAGTGATTAAACATAACGTGGCTAATATTCTTATCTGTGTTCACCAGAGCTGCATGATCACTGAGGCGCCACAATTTAGTGTTCACTGTGTGGGCTCCTAAAGCATAACCGAAGCAGGTGAAGGTGAAGCCTCCCCTTAGTGTTCACCGCGGGGAGCCTAAATATGTTCAATTGTTCACTCCCTAGCGTCGGTCTGTGTGTGTGTGTGTTTGTTTGTACTGGGAGGTAAATGGACTTAATATGCGCTGTGTGTGACTTTATTTTATAGCCTCTCATTTGACTAAGTTTAACGGGCTCTCATTTGACTAATTTTTACTGTCTCTCATTTGGATGATCTTTGCTGTATCTCATTTAAATAATTTTTATTGGATCTCATTTGAATTTTTTTTTTTTGGGGGGGAGCTGTTTGTCGTTTGAATAGTTCTTAGTGTGCCTGGCGAGGTCTATAGTACTTTCTACTTCACCTCACACGTGGACTGAAGCTAAAGTTAAAAGGCTTCTGTTTCATCATTTAAGAAGAAAACTCATGTAATAATATTTCATGGCTCTTTTACCAAATTACACAACAGTATTAAATTTATATAAGAAAACTAATAATCATGAAGCCATAAACACACAGTATACTGTAATTTATTCTAGTGGAGATAATATGGTTTAATAATATGATATATATATAACTCGATAATAAATCCGTATATAATCATTATATGACTTAACTCTAACCTAACTTAACCTAATATAACCTAATCTAATTTAACCTAACCTAGAGAATGTCATATTATCTTTGTTTTTAGACAGTAAAGGGCGTCTTAACTGAAATAATATAATACAAAATCTCTAATGATTATAATAAAAAAATATTATCCCAAGTTACACATGAATTAAATATCAAATTACTTAAATGAAGACTATTGTTCCATGAGTATACTGTTACATATTTTCTGTATCAAATATTAACCCAAAGTATTTCATGACGTAAGATAAACTTGCATCTCTCTCTCTCTCTCTTTCATCTCCCACCTGAGAGAGAGAAAATAAGACGTAAACACAACAGGGTAATTCTGGGTGGCTGTGATCCTGATGGTACTCGTCCACCACTGGTAAAATACTTCAAGTTCAATTACAGAAAGACTTTACATGACGGACTCAAGTGTTTACGGGAGTTTGAGATTATAAAGTGCCATCTCCGAAAGCTTTGAAGATTACGTCTTCCAAAAGAAGATAGCAGAACAAACAACAATGTATGTATGTATGTGTCCATGTATGTATGTATGTATGTATGTTTGTATGTATGTATGTATGTATGTATGTATGTGTGGGGGATAGCAAGTTCTCAATGTGGGTCTCTATACAACTCCTAGAGCAAAGGACAGCCGGGATAAGTGAAGGGAGTAAAGTCAAGAGTGCCTGAAAGAATAAGAGCAAGAGAAGCCACGATTGTGTTGCTGAGTGATGAAATGTGGAGTTGTGTAATAAGACAACTTAAATGATAACAAGGTAATTAAGTTATACAGCGAACATATTTACTGAAGAAGTGCAACGAAAAAAAAAGTTTTAGTGTAAGAAAGAGTAAAAGGAAAGGTGGGTTGTGGGAAATAAGAATGTCAAGAACTAATGAGAATGCAAAGAAAGATAGAAAGACCAAAAAGGATGGTGGGGGGGAATACATGGTTAAAAAAATATAATGATAAATATTCCTAGAAAAATAATAAATAATAAAAAAGATTTGTTAGACTACGTATTGGAAGGTTGAATCATGTTAATAATTGATGAAGAGGTACCAAAACATACAGTGAGTGTAAACAGTAATTGGAAAAAAGCGATAATATTAAGTGAAATAGTAAAGATGAGAGAGAGAGAGAGAGAGAGAGAGAGAGAGAGAGAGAGAGAGAGAGAGAGAGAGAGAGAGAGAGAGGACTATAAAAATCAACGAACTAAGGAGAGAAAATGTAGCTGAAAGATTGAAGGAACTGATACTAACATGAGAAAGCGGAGAAGGTAAATAAGAGAGGGAACAGAGAGTGCTGGTAAACTGTATATGGGAACATAACTACAGGATGAAAAGTAAGGAGAGGGGAAATTGACACGAAAAGTTAGGACTGGTCATTAAGGAGAAGAGATCACATGAGTATCAACTGTAAGAATGGAGTAATGAGAGAAGGGAGGAAGCCAGGGAGGTGAGAAGGAGAATAACAACTAGTATAGTAAAAGAATGCAAAACAAGAACTAATGAAACAGGGGAGAAGTAAATAGTGAGAAAACCAAGTGAATAAATGGAAATGACAATAAAGAAAGAAAAAAAGGGGATACAGTATATAAGAGAAGAGAAGAGAGAGAGAGAGAGAGAGAGAGAGAGAGAGAGAGAGAGAGAGAGAGAGAGAGAGAGAGAGAGAGAGAGAGATTTTAGTACATGGTACTTGTAACATACAGGTACTGGAGGCAGAATAATATTATTGACGTGATGAACTGAATACTGTCAAAGTAAACGAGGAGGTGGTAAGGTCAGGGTGGGTGTGTAGGTGTAGGGTCAGGGCGGGTGTGTAGGTGTAGGGGCAGGGTGTATGTGTGGGTGGAGCAGGTTTGACACAATTAGCATATGGTGCTAATGCATTAGAAATTATTCAATTACCCAAAAATTGCTGATGCATTAAAAAAATAAATCGTAAAATATGTTCATTAATTTACATTGGCGTCAGTAAAATAATTACAACAACACAAAACTTGTTCTATTAGTCTGCCAGATACATGTATGCTTCACCAAAAAAGCTATTCAATAAGATATAAAAGACAGACCACACATTAACTTGAGTTAGAAAAAATAAAAAATTCAGCTCACGTTGTATTTGAATCTTGATATAAGTATCACACGCATTGTTTTATCCAAGGAATACTATTACCACACAGTGAAATACAAAAATTACTCCAGGAAGGAAATTTGACAATTACAAATCGAAGCAAATTTGATTGCATCGTAATATCATGAAGCATTTCTACACTGATAAATTTTGGCTCGACCACCCCACGCCACAGTGTTCCTCAAACAGACTTTTCCTACAGCTGGGCTCTGGAGGTTGGGATACAGCTCATCGTGAGCCAGAGCTGTATACACTCGCTTACGTAGCTTCCACCACATGCTGGCAAATTTCCCGTCAAAATAGCTTGGCGTCAGGTGTTTCTCGTTGAGGCAGCGTGAGCCCTCATCATGCTTTACGCCGCGGTGGCTGCCTTGTCTAAAAACAAGGAAAAGCGTTTTTCGTTCCCAACGTAGCTGCTTCTGCAGCTACGTGGCCTAATACGACGAAACTTCTCCACAGTACACTGCAGCTTGTCAGCTTTCACGATGAACCGTTCCGTGAAGCAGGAGGGGGTTGATGGACGATCCTCGTGCAAGTAATGAGTTTGTATCTCAGCAGTGAGCGAAGTAGACGTCGAAGAACCTCAGCAACGCATCTTTCATACTTCATACCTCGCAAATTTTGTACTTAACCTGCAGCCAAAGTTTGGAATTATTAATACCCACCTGCTCTCTAATGGGTAAAATAATAGATATGGTATCAAATTAACTTTCATCTCACTCTACCCTTTTCAGTGTCTGACTTGTTCTGTTGAGGAACTGGGACAACGTCGCAAACTGATTGTTGGTTGGCTGCATTTTGTCGAATCCAACTGCGCAGGGATGGAGACACTGAAGCTATGGGGTTAAGTTGCCGGGAAATTCGTGAGCAGGCTGATGGCAGATTCCTAGATTACAATTTTATTTACTTGATAAACCACGCCTGAAGAAATACCTTTACCCGCTTCTGTCTATTCCACGTGGGATTTCATTACCTCGGTTTCTTTAGATGATTTATTCTGTTTACCTGGCCTCGGACTTTTAAAGTGTTTCTGTCAGATAATTATCTGTGACATCTCTTACCCCGTCTATGATACTGAGACACTATGATAATAAGACACTCGGGGAGACAGTTTGCTCGCTGCGATGAAGACTTTATCAAATTTCTTTACTTGTTTTTGGCTCTCTAGTTCTTTCTCCTAAAGAGAAATGTCTTCATATGAGTCTAGAAGGAACTTGAAACATGCAGCGTACATGTCTGAAGCGCTGTCTCTCACGAGAGACAAGTTTTCCCAGTCGAGCTAAACTTGATCATGACTCAACGAAAAAATTGGCTTGTAATTCGAGGTTTTATATCCAGAAGCTCGTCAGTCACTCTTCAACATTTTTATCCTGCTCGCAGTTTCGCCTCATTTTACTCCTCGACACAGTGTAGGTCAAGTGATATCAGCCTCAAGTATCATCAACAATGTACAAATAATTTCACAGATTTTATTCTCATTACTGTCACCAACTGACCGAACCAATTAGCATTACCTATTCCTCCCACTGTAATTATTAAGTCAAAGCAACTACTACAGTATCTACCTTGGTGTGGCTGTTGTAGTCAAGAGAAATTCCAACTTAATCAATGATTTCCTTGGAGCATTTCCGTCATGACCCGATAAGTGTTTCAGGCGGTTAATATTACAAAAGAATCGACTGACAACATAATGTAATCGTGGCTGAGTCTCGTCAGTATTAGACCTTTCGTCTGTACTAAGTCGACTCCTACCTTCTTGAGATTTTCATCACAAGTCTTAGCACTGTAGGAGCCTCAAGGAGCATACTACAGGACGGGTAAATATTAAGGTCTTCCTCTGATTATTCTCAGCAAATGAAGGCAGAGGAGAAGGAAGAGGAGGAGGAGGAGGAAGGTGACAGTTGAGGAGGTAGTCGTAAGTACAATGACTAGATCTTTTAGCTCAACACTCTTTATTTAATGACCAAACTACTACCTTACGGAATCCTGAAGCCGAGGTATTTTACTTTTCATGTCCAGCTAATGTATTAGTTGAAATCCAATTACGGCAAGAAAGCTCATGCATTAAGAAAAATCAATTAGCTGGCTACAGTTAATTGAATTTGTGATCGATTGACAGACAGTTAATGCTTTATCTAATGTATCTGCTGAACCCTGATTTAAAGATGATGGTTAAGGGTGGGATGGGTGTGGGCGATTGTGGTTGAGGGTGGGGTGGTTGTGGAGGTGGTTGTTGAGGGTGGGGTGGTTGTTGAGGGTGGGGTGGTTGTGGAGGTGGTGGTTGAGGGTGGAATGGGTGTGGAGGTGGAGGGTGGAGTGGGTGTGGAGGTTGAAGGTGAAGTGGGTGTGGAGATGGAAGGTGGGGTGGATGTAAAGGTGGTGGTTGAAGGTGGAGTAGATATGGAGATGATGATTGAGGGTGGGGTGGGTGTAGAAGTTACGATTGAGGGTGGGATGAGTGTGGAGGTTATGGTTGAGGGTGTGAAGGTGGTAGTTGAGGAGGTCAGGTATGGAGTTTATGGTTAAGAGTTGGGTGGATGCGGATATGGTAGTTATGGGTGTGGAGGTTGGTGTTGAGGGTGGAGTCGGTGTGGAGATGGTAGATGAGGGTGGAGCAGGTGTGTAGAGGAACAGGTAAAGAAGAAGAAGCATATCATTAATTTATTCACCTCTACACAACCTTACCTGCCTTAACTAACTTAAACCCGTCTTGAATAAATCGGGACATATTAGGTTTTCGCCACACAATAGCAGTCAGCGGTCAGAGTAAGGTTAGTCTCTTTCTCTTATCTCTCTCTATCTATTCTTTGCGTCTCTGCCTCACACATCTCTAATACTTATTGCAACGTTATGTTTCTATCTTTCGCTTCCTCTTTACATCTATCTTTTTCCCGGCATCTCTGTCTCCATATCTTTCGTTATTAATTGTTATCCTGTGTTTTTCTCTTTCTCCCAGTTTCTCTCTTTTTTTGTTTATTTCTCTCCCATTCTCTTTTTGTGTTTATTGGCGTCTCACTATTTTTCTCTAACCCCCATTCTCATTCCTCTCTCTCTTTCTTAATCTCATTCATCCCTTCTTGTTTTTTCTTTCGTTATCACACTTCCTTTTTCTTTTCATATCACTTCTCATTCCTTCGTTAAAATGAAAAATCGACAGAAGAGAAGATAGAAAAAAGTAGGAGAGGAAATCTGGAGAAACGGAATAGGAGACCCGATGAAGCGAGACAAGAGAAAGGAAAATAGAATAAACGGAGAAATGGGGTGTTGCAGAAGGGAAAGATGAAGGAGATGTAAATAGGGGAAAGAAAAGGGAGGAGGGGCACCAGATAGAGAAGGGGGTGGAAGAAAGAGATGAAAGAGAATAAAGAATTAAACAAAGGAGAGAGAGAGAGAGAGAGAGAGAGAGAGAGAGAGAGAGAGAGAGAGAGAGAGAGAGAGAGAGATAACTGGAGGACAAGAAGCAGAATAAGAAAAGATAAGGAAAAGAGGACAGAAACAAGATTAAAAGATAGGAGGGGAGAAATAGCCAGAGGAGAGTTTGAGATAAGAAAGAGAGGAGATAAAGGAAGAAGAGAGGATTAAAAAGGAGGAGGGACGTGGTTGGGGGGGGGGGGGATGGGTAGGAAGATAGGAGGCAAGAGATCCTTTGATAGTACCGCGAACCTTAAAATCTGTTTATATTCTGTAGCACACACTCTCATAAATCATGGTTGTGATTCTCAGAGATTCCTACGGTAAAATTTTTCCTCGTAAGTTGGGATTATAGGAAAGCCCCTTCTATTTACGGTAGATTTTCGGGACATATTTTTTGTTTCTTTTACGTTATTTTGAAACTTTTATATTTTCGTTGTATGAGTAATCCAGTGTAATGGGTTTTAACATGGTCTCTTAAGGTAAAAATTATACGTGGGGTGTTTTGAGAATGTAGGCCTCAAGGTGTTGTGTGAGGGAGGGGAGGCAGGTGTTGTGTGAGGGAGGGGAGGCAGGTGTTGTGTGAGGGAGGGGAGGTAGGTGTTGTGTGAGGGAGGGGAGGCAGGTGTTGTGTGAGGGAGGGGAGGCAGGTGTTGTGTGAGGGAGGGGAGGTAGGTGTAGTGTGAGGGAGGGGAGGAGGTAGGTATTATGTGAGGGAGGGGGGGGGTAGGTGTTGTGTGAGGGAGGGGAGGTAAGTGTTGTGTGAGGGAGGGGAGGCAGGTGTTGTGTGAGGGAGGGGGGGTAGGTGTTGTGTGAGGGAGGGGAAGCAGGTGTTGTGTGAGGGAGGGGGGGAAAGTAGGTGTAGTGTGAGGGAGGGGAGGAGGTAGGTATTATGTGAGGGAGGAGGGGTAGGTGTTGTGTGAGGGAGGGGAGGCAGGTGTTGTGTGAGGGAGGGAAGACAGGTGTTGTGTGAGGGAGGGAAGACAGGTGTTGTGTGAGGGAGGGGAGGCAGGTGTTGTGTGAGGGAGGGAAGACAGGTGTTGTGTGAGGGAGGGGAGGCAGGTGTTGTGTGAGGGAGGGAAGACAGGTGTTGTGTGAGGGAGGGAAGACAGGTGTTGTGTGAGGGAGGGGGGTAGGTGTTGTGTGAGGGAGGGGAGGTAAGTGTTGTGTGAGGGAGGGGAGGCAGGTGTTGTGTGAGGGAGGGGGGGTAGGTGTTGTGTGAGGGAGGGGAGGCAGGTGTTGTGTGAGGGAGGGAAGACAGGTGTTGTGTGAGGGAGGGAAGACAGGTGTTGTGTGAGGGAGGGGGGGTAGGTGTTGTGTGAGGGAGGGGAGGTAAGTGTTGTGTGAGGGAGGGGAGGCAGGTGTTGTGTGAGGGAGGGGGGGTAGGTGTTGTGTGATGGAGGGAAGACAGGTGTTGTGTGAGGGAGGGGGGGTAGGTGTTGTGTGAGGGAGGGGAGGTAGGTGTTGTGTGAGGGAGGGGAGGTAGGTGTTGTGTGAGGGAGGGAAGGCAGGTGTTGTGTGAGGGAGGGAAGACAGGTGTTGTGTGAGGGAGGGAAGACAGGTGTTGTGTGAGGGAGGGAAGACAGGTGTTGTGTGAGGGAGGGAAGGCAGGTGTTGTGTGAGGGAGGGAAGACAGGTGTTGTGTGAGGGAGGGGAGGTAGGTGTTGTGTGAGGGAGGAAAGGCAGGTGTTGTGTGAGGGAGGGAAGACAGGTGTTGTGTGAGGGAGGGAAGGCAGGTGTTGTGTGAGGGAGGGAAGACAGGTGTTGTGTGAGGGAGGGGAGGTAGGTGTTGTGTGAGGGAGGAAAGGCAGGTGTTGTGTGAGGGAGGGGAGGTAGGTGTTGTGTGAGGGAGGGGAGGCAGGTGTTGTGTGAGGGAGGGGAGGTAGGTGTTGTGTGAGGGAGGGGAGGCAGGTGTTGTGTGAGGGAGGGAAGACAGGTGTTGTGTGTGAGGGAGGGGAGGCAGGTGTTGTGTGTGGGAGGGGAGGCAGGTGTTGTGTGAGGGAGGGGAGGCAGGTGTTGTGTGTGGGAGGGGAGGCAGGTGTTGCGTGTGGGAGGGGAGGCAGGTGTTGTGTGAGGAAGGGGAGGCAGGTGTTGTGTTAGGGAGGGGAGGCAGGTGTTGCGTGTGGGAGGGGAGGCAGGTGTTGTGTGAGGAAGGGGAGGCAGGTGTTGTGTGTGAGGGAGGCCAGGTAGTAGTTCCAGGTAGGTGCTGAGGTAAGCGCTTGAGGCGGGGTGGTGAGGCTCTTAGAATACCGTGTAACACAGGTAAAGTCACTTAACAAGATATACAAGTGTATTAAGATGTTTAGGGTCAACCGTATGACCTCTCTCTCTCTCTTTCTCATTTTTTCTTTCTTGTTCTTACTCAGTTAATTATCCCTCGAGATTAAGTTATTACGTTTGAGTGTACTCTCTTGTTTTGTCTCATTTCCTCTTTCGCATCTAATTATCTCTCTTTTTTAAATTATCAGTTTGAACTATATTCTTCCTTCCCCTTCCTCTCACATTCTTACTCTCAATCTTATCCACATTTATTCTTGTGTCTGTATTCATTAATTTATTCAACCATAATAACACGCTCTCCATTTTTTCTCCTCTCCAATTCCCTCTCATCATACATAAACCATCTACATATATCAGATAATTCATATCAGACAAAGGTGAAAATTATGACACACAAATATAACAAATACAAGGAAAATTGAAAGACATATGAATATACAACTCAGTTTAAGGAAAGGGGGAGAAAGGGAGGGGGGGAAGGGGGAGGGGGGAGGGCGGCTAATCCTCAAAAATTACAAGTGAAGAGGAAACATAAATCTCTGAGGTCAATGTAAAGGATAAGTCTATAGCGGTCATGTCGGGCTACTGCTTTACCCTGAGGCCAAGACCTGAGTTGATGGTCTGCCCCCCACCTCTCTCTCTCCCTCCCCCCGTATCTCTCTTTCTCCTCCTCTTAGTGTCTATCCTTTTCTTTCCTTTCCTTTCCTTTCCCTTGTCTGTCTGTCTGTCTGTCCAACTTAATGTCATTTGTACACACGAGGGAGGATAGTTCCCTTCCCCCCTGACCCTAGATCCTGGCGATACAGAAGGCGATGGCGACCGGGATAACGACCCTTATGGCGATGGCTGGCGATAAACGGCGATAAGCAATGGCAATTGTAGTGGAACCATTTGGATAGAGGGACTTGGGGGTAAGAGGAGGAGGATAGGGAGGAGAGGGGGGGGGAGAAGAAGAGACTGATAAGTAGGTCTGTGATTTAGTAGCCATGACGGTCGAGATTCACTTGATAAATGGAACAGAGTTTGGACTTTATAGTCATCCTCGAAGCTGGAGAACGACAATGACCTCATGCTGGTGGCAGATGAGGGATCCGATACAAAAATTTGGCCTCATACAGAAATGATTTTATGGGAGAAGTGAAGTCCACCAACCGGGGAAAGTTAATTATTGAGGGAGGTTGTCAGTGTCGGGGGTGGGAGGAGGTCCTTCTTATGTTGGACGTGTATAGCTGATGTAAAAGTGCACTGGAGAGAGAGAGAGAGAGAGAGAGAGAGAGAGAGAGAGAGAGAGAGAGAAACACTGGTAAGGATCCATTTTCTTTCATTTCTTATTGCTAACTTTTATGACTGAAAAACCCTAATCAACGTGGTTACAACACTAATTATAATAGCATCAGAACAGGTGTTCACTTTTACCTTTGAATCCTCTATAGGTTTTACCTGCATTATCATCCTGCATCTAACATTTCAATTATGTATATACACTTCCTAACCTAACATAAACATGAAACAAATTATGTATCCCTACAACAAACATATGCACATAATACCATATTCCTCACAAAGCTAAACAAAACAATCTCTCGGTTTCGTGTATTTTCAATGAATATTCGAGAGAAAATATATACTTTCATCTCACTAAAGCGCCAACGTTTGTTTATCTAAAAGGAAAGTCGGGAAAAAAAATTAAAACTATTCAGCCGTCAGATGCAATTTTTTTTTCTATTTTCACTGAACTAAAAAATGACTAAACACCAGCCTGACCTTGCTCAATATATACCAAGGTTGAGTAGGTGGTTTTAACGTGTATTTCTGTAAAACTACATCAGTATCTGGGTCAAGGATAACAGGTGTAGTTTATAATGTGATATATAATTAATGGTTTATATCTCTGAATAGTTTGTGGTTCTGGTTACGTTAGTTCAGGTCTGTGTTTGTGGTGAGGTTTGGGTTGGGTTAGGTTAGGTTAGGTTAAGATAGTTTTATGATTCTCGGTTAGGTTAGGTTAGGATAGGATAGGTTAAATTAGGTTAGGTTATCTTTGTGATTCTGGTAAGGTTAGGTTAGGACACTTTTACGATTCTAGGTTAAGCTAGGTTAGAATAGTTTTGTGATTAAGATTACAATAAACAACGAGATAACAGAATATATCCCATTAACAAGATTCTATAACCACTCACCACCGAGTTAAGTGTCTTTAATTTCTCAGCCACATCAAGTTAGATGAAACCATATGAAACATAATTAAATATAAACAGTAATATAATTCAACAGTTCTAAGTTATGTACTGTATTGAGCGTATAATGTAGTGTATCAATTTTCCATCGTATTTCAAGGGGAAGTAATTTAAAGACATTACAATGATGTTTGTTTTGTTTGTAAGTTTGTTTGTGTTTCTATTTGTCTGTTTACCCTAATATTATTTCTCTCCCTTAGTCCACTTTGTCATTCACTTGTTTTCCTTCCCTCCGTATCTCATACTCTCTCTCTCTCTCTCTCTCTCTCTCTCTCTCTCTCTCTCTCTCTCTCTCCCCTGTCTTATCTCAGTTTTCTTCTCCCTTCTACTCGCCCTCTCTACCTCATTCACTTTTCCTTTCTTTAGTTCTTTGTATGTTGTTAAAACACACACACACACACACACACACACACACACACACACACACACACACACACACACACAAGGGTCATCATCAGTCACCTATCACAAAGTATGCAAATTATATAAATTCTAGCAGCAGCAGCAGCAGCAGTGGTAGGTGCAGTAGCAGTGGTAGAAGGAGCAGCAGCAGTGGTATAAGGAGCAGCAGCAGTGGTAGAAGGAGCAGCAGCAGTGGTACAAGGAGCAGCAGCAGTGGTAGACTGAGCAGCAGTAGTACTAGCGGCAGCAGTAGCAGTAGCAAAAACAGCAGTAGCAAAAACAGCAGCAGCAGCAACACAGCAGCAGTCCTAGCGGCAACAGTAGCAGTAGCAGTAGCAGTAGCAATATCAGTAGCAGCAGTACTAGCAGTAGCGGTAGCAACAACAGCAGCAGCAGTACTAGTAGCAGCAGTAGCAAAGTCAGCTGTGTTGATTACCTTAGCCAGAATCCTCATCCAACACACGTAATCAACATCACCACCAAATTGAACCCTGCAAGGAGTGCACGAGAGAGAGAGAGAGAGAGAGAGAGAGAGAGAGAGAGAGAGAGAGAGAGAGAGAGAGAGTGTGTGTGTGTGTGTGTGTGTGTGTGTGTGTGTGTGTGTGCGATCGCCTTACCAACTGGAATATTGGAGATTTCGCTTGAGACTTGGAGATAATACGCACTAGTTAGGGAAGACCTGGAGTTTATGGGGTCCAGGAGATTCTCAGGAGACAGTGAGGTATCGTCTTACCTTCCTCCCTCGCATTCGCAACATGGAATTTGCAAACCTTGGGCAAGGGCATGCAATCAAGGGTGTTGTGTGGTGACGTACAGTACTTGTGAACATCATTATTGAGTGGTACTGTAGACTAAAGATGACTATGTGTTATGTAATTATATATACTGTTTGTGCTTCACTTGGACTGGGTGTAATATACAACGGTAAGAAGAAAAGGAAAGTATGGGGATAATAATATCTTAGGACTTTAAGTGATAATATCTGGTCTCTTATGTTACTCCTGGCCACACCTACAATTAAAGAAATTGGGGTTTCAGGGTGAAAGGTCAAATTCAATGAGCAAGATGGCACAGAAAGGAAGGGACGTTATGAACCTCTCCAGAGGCGATGAAATATTGCTGTACCTTCCTGGAAACTGGAAAATGGATCAGGTGGGAAGGTCGAGGGATTTAGATTCGCATGATAAAAGTGAAACTGTGTGAGTCAGAGGTTGTTGTGGAATGATCTCTTGAGGCGGCGGGTCACTCTCGGTCTCCTTTTACCTATTATGTTACTTCCTGGAACCTAGAGAAAGAGATCAGGAAGGAGGACCCATAGGAGATGAGGAGGAAGGTTGATGCTTTGTGTAGGAACTTCTGGATCCAATAAGCCATAATGTATATCTTTGGAAATCTGAATCTCCTTCCTGGAACTAAGAAGATGAAGACCTGGATTAAAGAATACCACAAGATGTTATAACAGGATTAATTAATATAAATGAAAATCTCTGAATTCTATAAACTGTCATCCACCTTAAGCTTTCACATCTCTTCACTGCGCCTTCTGGAAATACAACTCTAATATCTGGAACCTGGAAAAAACTGGAAGAAAACGACAAGGTTTATACTATAGGAAACTTCAGGTTTAGTTAACTATCACCTTTCCTCTTTGCTACTCTGAAACTCTGAGTTGATGACATGAAAAAGCAGACTGGATGAGTGTAAAACGTCGGGGCGTCTCCAGGTACCATGCAGGTATCTGGAAAAGGTGAACTATTATTACATCCTCGCTCCTATGTACTAGAAAATTGAATGGAAAAATACACTCAGGTGAGAAGGGGAGGGGAAGTGAGGATGACAATATTACACGTCTAACTAATAAATAAAAGAAATTTGAAAAACAAGTGAATAATCCTATATAGAAGACCAAAGGAAAACAGAAAAGGGAAAAATTTTGAGGAAGAAAATGTGTGAACAAAAAGAGGTGATGTAGAAGAGCTGACTTTGAGGTAAGTTTAAAGGTTTAATTGTTGGAAGAACCATAAAAAGTGGCCTCAACACGAAAAGAAAAGGAAAATGGCGTGGAAGGAAAGACGATAGTCGGTGAAACCAGAATTGCAAGCGACGGAGGAAGTCAGATAACAAGGGGCACAGCTGGGTGTTGGAGAGAGAGAGGGAGAGAGGGAGAGAGAGAGAGAGAGAGAGAGAGAGAGAGAGAGAGAGAGAGAGAGAGAGAGAAAATAATCAGAGTATGTGTGCGTATGTAAGTGTGTGTGTGTGTGTGTGTGTGTGTAATCTTCTTCATGTTTAATTAAGCTAATTTGTACTCGAGATGATAAATGGCATTTCTCAGATGTTTTTCCCAAGGTAATTGTGTATGATACTATGCCAAGAATGTCTGAGTAGTTTAGCTCAAGCAAATTCGTTTTGACAACAAAATTCCACTTCAAAATGAATGAAAATTTCTATCAGAACAGAGAAAAAATATAAACCAATAAAAGATACACAAACGACTGAGGGAGAGAGAGAGAGAGAGATTAATCCCCATCTTTCAATTACCTTGTGCTGGACAACGAATAATTTCATCATGAGTTATAGTATTACACCGGACGCAGTTAGCATCATCTGATAGGTGCAGAGCCAGAGGCTATAAAGAGTATATACTACTGTGGGGGTTTTTCTTTCCTTCTCACATTCTCTTTGTGTTTCACCATTTCACTGTCACTGTCTGAATCACTCTCACTCTCTTTTTTCTCTTACTCTCGCTGCTCTTATGTTGTATATTCTTCTCCATTATTTGGCTTGTCAGTCGCTGTGTGTGTGTGTGTGTGTGTGTGTGGTGTGTGTGTGTGTGTACTGAGGGTCAAAGCTAGTTAAACATCATCCTATAATCTCAAGGTCGACCTTTTTGGTGTGTTAGGGACAGGGTTATGGAGAAGGAACTGGTGGTCCCCTGGAGAGTGAAGTGCTACCCTACGTCTCTCCTTTCTCAAGCACAGGGCGACGCTCACGTCTCCACTGTAACCTTTCCGTCTACAAATAGAGGAAAGACACCTTCATATATTACCCAACAAGGCGACTCTTTGCGGGTGTATTTTACAAATTTTCTTCGGTAAAAGCACCTCTGTCTTATTAACAAGCATTCCGTGCCTTACAGGTATATCACGTGCCTTTTCTTCTAAACACCACATTTGCATAAATGAGTATGTTGATCCTTGTTCCGTCTGCAAGTATGGCGACAAAGGCAAAATCATCATTGTGTTACATCTGTATCACCTATCTTACTTTCTACAATAGTAGAGATTAAACCCCGTATTACAGGTAATCAATTTAACGCTTTACAGGTTTATCATCTATCTTTCCCGCTGCAAGAGAGGAAAAGAAACACCTCTACAGTATATTGCAAGCAATCAATCAACCTTTGTGTCACACCCAATCAATCACCTTTTTCACTGGAGTCAATCGATAAGCAAGTTACCTCTGCACCGTCTTGCAAAGGGTTTTGAGAAGATTACATTGGCTTCCGAGAAACCAAGGCGATGATGACGAGCAACAAACAGCTGAGCGACGCCTGGACGCTGAAAAGAAGAATTCACACGTAGCCGGGCATGACGTGCTCTCATTGGTCTTTCTTTAGCGCAACTTATAATAATGCTTCTCCCACTAATAAATTATGTTAGGTAAATGTCGAATTAGAATAGTCAGAGTGGAGCAGAAATCGAGTGGATACAGCACTCGCCTCTTGTACAGCCACCTCAAAAAGTCCGGGTCTTCTTCCGAATGAATCGAAACAAAATGAGATAATGCAACGCCAGCTGTGTTGAGATCCTGAACTACATAAACCATTGGCCAGTGAACATTCTTGGTTATAGTGTCTCTTACCTGAGGATGTTACACACATTTCCTCTATAACATTCCTTTCTGAATGTAACAGTAAAAAAATTGTCACACACACACACACACACAAGGTGAAGATGGCAGGTTATTGAAATTTTCAGGTGAAGAATGTCATTCTTAATACATACTCGTACATACGAATATGTAAATTATGCCCTTGATCATTATGACAACACAGAAATATCAATATATTATATATGGATGTCAATAAAATGTTTATACATGTATCTATTGTATATATAAACAATATGATGTAACATATGCAAGGCGCTTATTTCTCAAAAGCAAATGATGCCCAAAATACAACTAATATCAAACTACGACCCAAGGGACATCTTATCACCCTCCATCATCCAGCGGCAGGAAAGTAGGGAACTGCTTCACTCCCTGTATTTACTAAAAGATTGGATCACGTCTTTTTAATGCGAATTTACACATTTCACTGTGGTGGTCTGACCCCACACACGAGTGGAGCTAGTCCAAAACGAGCGGATGAGCAGGTATCCAAACTAGCAACCTCGGCACTAGCCTCGGTGTAGTGACAACTGCACCGGTGGCGTTATGGTCTTCTGTTTAAGAAGTGTGCAAGAAAGGCAACTACCATGACACCATCAAAATGGTACCTTACCAGAAGGGCTTCTTAAGAAATTAATTGATTACAAGACCAGGAAGGTAAATAGCGGAAGTCAATTAATATCTAGGTCAATTGGATATAATATAATGCGCAAAAATTCAATATAACCTGCAGGGTTTAAACTAACCCTGTTTTAAGTACACAAAGGGACAGTTTGGCCGGCACTGCACTTGACCATCTTCACTTTGCCAACTATGCAGTAAATTTACGTAGCCAGTCACAGCTGGGTAACTAGGGGCGCCCCGGGGGAGAACCAGCGACCTTGAATTGAATTGAATTTGAATTGAAACAGTTTATTTAGCCAGAAAAATACAGATACAGAGTGGATAAGAATAACAATATTAACATGGCTGAGCCAGTTGAGAACCTGAGCTCTTTTTGAGGCACCTGATATATACTGTACATTTATCTCAAGGAAGTATTATGCAACATTTAGTACCATCTGGAATAGTACAATAGCATAGTGGTAATAAGAACATCTCATAATGTTACCACGGTTATCACTTCGATATTTATTTATTTTATTTATTTATTATATATATATATATTATATATATATATATATATATATATATATATATATATATATATATATATATATATAAATTACAGTGGAATTGAAAAACATAAGTATAATGGGGGAGCAGTACAACCTGGGTTGTACAGTAATAAGGTTGTACAAGAGGATAGAGCTTTCAGGATTATGTCTAGTTGGCAATTATGTTTATTGCAATGGTAATTACTTATTTATTTACATGATAATTAACGATAAAACGGTTTTGATGGTACAATAAAAGCAGGTACTGTACATATAATAGGTGTTACAAGAAATATTAATACTTCGACAATAGATATTTTTTAGAGATGATTTAAAGGAAGGGAGCGTAGTCTTTGCTGGGATGGCTGGGGGTAAGTTGTTCCACACCTTGATATTTTATGGAGGTCTGGGACTGAGAGGAGTGCATGGGAGGTGGTCTTAGTAGCTCTGGGTGCCTAAGTTGTATCTCTGAGTATTCCGGAACTGGAAGTAATTATTGTCAAGCATGTGATTGATAGATTTGTAAACAAAGAGGGCACAGCAGTAGGTGTTAATATCTTCGAATTTTAAAAGTTTCAATTTAACAAATTTTTCGTTTGTGTGATCTGCTTTTTTCAAGCAGGTCATTGTCCGTACAACTCTCTGTTGTGCAGTAACCAGAGATTGTGTTTTTGAAGAGCCAGAGGGCCCCCATAGTGTGTGACAGTGTATCAGGTGTTGGTAAACAAGATCATGATAGATTTCTTTCATTGCTGTGAGAGTGAGCGATTGTTGAGTGTGATACATGATACTGCACTGTCTATTGATTTTACTGTGAATGGCTTGTATGTGGTTTCTCCAGTTAAGTTTCTCATCAACAATAACTCTGGGGAATTTAGTATTTTGTTCGCGTTTTAGGACTATATTACCAAGGTACAGGGGGTCCAGGTCTGGGGTTAAGTTTTTCCTTCTGACCAAAAACTTCAAGAGACTTTGTCTACCCAGAAACTTCTGTAATGTAAACATCCCAGGAGTGATAATTATAATTTTCCACCAGCAAGTTTATATGTTTTCTGCTCATAGGCGGTAAACAACATTGACAGATTCAAGAGGATGCAGCCTTTGGTGAACAAGACAACGTTGTGGAACAGCTTGTGCCTGCCATGGAGCACCATATTTTACCACGATATATTTTATGTAAAAAGCAAAACACGACAATCAAGTAGGAATATTGCGTTTCCTTCACATAACTACCAGCGCACGCTAATGAGAGAGGAAGACCATAACAAACTGGAGGGATGTCTTAAAGGAAGAACCAGATAACTAAGAGACGTCCTCTTCGTTCCGGGAAGGATCACCAACATCTGACTGAATCCAGATTCAGTTCTGTATGGCGAAAAGTGCCGTGAAAAATGACTTGCATATTGTGATACACTGTGGACCCGATCTTTGGTAGTCACAAGAAACACTGGACAACATGTCAGTTCTAAGAGGATGCTTCATGCTGGAATGGTAAATGACTTAAAATATCATGTAATAATGGCGTAAAGGAATTCAAAGTTCCGGAAGTTGACTGACTTAATGATATATGCAAGTCACTATCCAGAACATCACTGGATCAAAAAAATTTCCCGAGTGACTTTATACAGCAAATGTGATCCCGACCTTCAACACGGGAGGTAACGGCGACTTACTCAGTTAGCGGAGACGTAAGACTCCCAAGCAAATACTGACTTGGACATACCTGAAGTGTGATGTGTTACGGTCCCTCGAGGAGCTGTTAACTTTCACCTACCTGGAAAGAAAAAAATAAATCACATTAACCTTCCATCCCGCTTTACTCCTTTAAAAATGTTGGTCAAGGTTAAGGAGAAAGTCGCCACTTATACCGGGTTATATATTGGCAGGATCTCAAGGATGTGTTTATTCTTAAGTGAAAATTATTATTAGGGAGAGGATTAAATAATGACTATGAACCTACAGTTGTACCTTTATAAGTGTTCTTGCCAAACGGCAACAGTTTGTGTGGCTACCATGATTGGCGACAGTAACCAACCTAACCTAACTGTATACATTTCACAAACATACATTTTTTCTTTCTCTCCTGTTAGATAAGCATCTATTGTACTCTTCAACAAACAGAAACAACCATGACTCTAGCAACGTGTTTAGTTAACGCCAAAAATTAATAAATATATTTGTCTATAATGTCATAATAAAAGGAGCAGAAGTAGTGCTCACCTTTGTCTGGTGGTAGAGGAAGCCTTGGCATCATCCATCATGTCTTGGGCCAGGGACCAACCTGCCTGAAACAACAGTCATGAATGAGACCACAGTTCTGCTTTAATTACACTAATTTATACAACTTTATGGATATTTAAAGCAAAATTCTGTAAAAGTAAGACAAGAAATGTTGGAAATGATTTAGTCTTGTAGTGTCCGACCCGATTGTTTAGAGACTTGGACATTTTCATCAATTGTTGTCATATCTGATTAAATCATGAATGACAAAGGACCAAGCCAAACCTGACCTGGCTTTCCTAAATTAAATTTATAGTAAAGCCATTTGGTTAGGTTAGGTTTCCTTGGTCCGATGCTAAAAGCATCCAAGGTGCCCTTCCAAACTATTCCCTTGTGTTAACACAGCTTATATCTGATGCACCATTGTTGTTGTTTTTCAATTCCAGTTTACAATATTCCTTCGCTCACTCTTCCAGGTGACAATGTAAACATAAGAAAGGAGTAAGAGGATTACAGTTTCACAAACGTCAAAACGATTCAAACACTCACTTGAATAAGATGATGATTGAATCGAATTTAAAACAATTTGACATATTGTAAGGATGATGGAGGATCACTCATGTGGCCCACTGAGATGAGGGAAGGTCACTCATGTGGCCCACTGAGATAAGGGAGGATCACTCATGTGGCCCACTGAGATGAGGGAGGATCACTCATGTGGCACACTGAGATGAGGGAAGGTCACTCATGTGGCCCACTGAGATGAGGGAGGATCACTCATGTGGCCCACTGAGATGAGGGAGACTTATGTGGCCCACTGAGATGTGGGATGATCACTTATGTGGCCCACTGAGATGATGGAGGATCACTCATGTGGCCCACTGAGATGAGGGAAGGTCACTCATGTGGCCCACTGAGATGAGGGATCACTCATGTGGCCCACTGAGATGAGGGAGGGTCACTCATGTGGCCCACTGAGATGGAGGGTCACACATGTGGCCCACGGAGATGAGGAAGGGTTACTCATGTGGCCCACTGAGATGAGGGAAGGTCACTCATGTGGCCCACTGAGATGATGGAGGATCACTCATGTGGCCCACTGAGATGAGGGAGGATCACTCATGTGGCCCACTGAGATGAGGGAGAATCACTCATGTGGCCCACTGAGATGAGGATCACTCATGTGGCCCACTGAGATGAAGGAGGATCACTCATGTGGCCCACTGAGATGGAGGGTTACGCATGTGGCCCACTGAGATGATGGAGGATCACTCATGTGGCCCACTGAGATGAGGGAGGATCACTCATGTGGTCCACTGAGATGGAGGGTCACGCATGTGGCCCACTGACATGAGGGAGACTTATGTGGCCCACTGAGATGTTGGATGATCACTCATGTGGCCCACTGAGATGAGGGAGGGTCACTCATGTGGCCCACTGAGATGAGGAAGGGTTACTCATGTGGCCCACTGAGATGAGGGATGGTCACATATGTGGCCCACTGAGGTGAGGGATGGTCACACGTGTGGCCCTCTGAGATGAGGGAGGGTCACACATGTGGCCCACTGAGATGAGAGAGGGTCGCACATGTGGCCCACTGGGATGAGGGAGGATCACTCATGTGGCCCACTGAGATGAGGGAAGGTCACTCATGTGGCCCACTGAGATGAGGGAGGGCCACTCGTGAGGTTCACTAACTAACTGGGCTGCCCACCATTGCCAACATAATGTGGAAGCTTAGGTGTTAACGTTTCTCTATACATTCACGATAAGGGAGAATAGTAACCAAATATTAATGTCTACAGTATTGGTCTCATAATAATATGTTGCTATTATAATTTGTGTATAAAGTCGCCAGGAGTGATCAGCTCCACCTGTTGGGAAACTCCCGGCAACTACACCTGACGCCGTGTTGTTTACCTGGCGCTGTAAGAAGCTTTTCTTTGAGTTCAAAATCAAATCTGAACAAGAGGACTCACTGGGTTCGCTCCAGTCAGGACATGAACATTTTGAGGTGACTGTAACTAATATAATGGTCGGGCCAAGTGAAGGCGGTCGAGTTCAGTGCCGAGTATGTTGCCTCCTTCCTCTCGAATGTTTAGTATATAATGTTCTGCATCCACACCGTCCCTAACAGGCAGTCAGATCCATGGGACCCACTTTCAGAGTTGGTAAGGCAGGTTAAGTATGCCTATATTGCCGGCTTAAACTAAGTCAGAATCAGTTCGTCGGGCGTGTCAAAAAGGTAACATAAATAACTTAATTAAAGCACTACATTGACCAAAGACAAAGCAACACTCCTCATGCCCTCAAAGGCGTGCATTCTGTTGCGTCACGTCCCGTTCTCGACCACCGGTACTTGAAGGAGCAGGAAACGGTGATGATGAAAGAGATATTCTGGAGGGGAAAATTTTACTCCTCGACGACACTGAAGAGCCACTTGGGGAACTTAGTAAGTAAAATAGCGATGAAACTGGCGACATTAAGGCTTATATCTCCTACATTCCGGCACAGTAAAACGTGAACCAACTCTTTTACGACTCTCAAGTCTGTTTAAGTCTCTGTCGACGCCCCGCCCGGCCCAGAGCTCATCATTCTCGTCTGCTGTAAGTGTACATTATGGAGTCCTTGAATACTGACTAACTCATCTTCACCCAATACTGTATACTATTTATATTTATCCTTTACGATGAGTCATTTTTGGTCTGTATAGTGAGTCATCTTCAGTTTGTATGGTGAGTCATCTTTGGTCTGGTGAGTCATCTTCAGTCTGTATAGTGAGTCATCTTCAGTTTGTATGGTAAGTCATCTTCAGTCTGTATAGTGAGTCATCTTCAGTCTGTATTGTGAGTCACCTTCAGTCTGTATGGTGAGTTATCAGTCTGTATGGTGAGTCATCTTTGGTCTGGTGAGTCATCTTCAGTCTGTATAGTGAGTCACCTTCAGTCTGCATTGAGTATGGTGAGTCATCTTCAGTCTGCATCTCAACAGAAGGAACCAACCGTGGGCAAGATACAGTACAGTAGTAATCGATGGCATTAGTCATGTACTGTATTAGAATCCTTCCCTTTAGATTTACTTCCCCCCTCCCCCCTCACACACACACACACACACACACACACACACGCAAAAAATATAATATTCATTAAAGCCAATTTTACATGTCAAAGAAAACTATATTCAGAGTTTCTATTTATGCAAATTTATTCAAATATTTTGTGTTACGTAAGAGAGGTGGTGGAGGAGAGTTACATGGCCAGACCAGACAACATAGGAGTTATTAAACGAGTTATGAGATGAGTTATTATATGCTATTATCATTTTAAGATTTGTTGTTAAGTTTTGTTAAGTTAAATTCAACCTGTAATATTAAGCAAAGTTGAATCATGGACTTGTTTTTAATATTAATATGAAGTTGACTTTAACCCGAAATAGTAAATGAAGTATAGCTATGACAATTGGTGAAACAAAAACAGATAATTTTACAAAAAATAGTTTTTGCGTGTACTGTATTTCTTTAAAAATTCACTGATTAGTTGTGTTTTTCCTTCATTTTTTGTTCTTATGGTGGATAACTGCCTCGTTATGTGTCGTGTTTATTCCACTTACCTGGGTTATATGCTGACCAGGTAAAGGAGAGAGAAAGAAAGGAGAGAGAGAGAGAGAGAGAGAGAGAGAGAGAGAGAGAGAGAGAGAGAGAGAGAGAGAGAGAGAGAGAGAGAGACAAGATAGATGGAATTGAATTGAAACAGTTTATTTAGCCAGAAAAACACAGATACAGAGTGGATAATAATACCAATATTAACATGGCTGAGCCAATTGAGAACCTGAGCTCTCTTTGAGGCACCTGATATATACTATACATTTATCTCAAGGAAGTATTATGAAACATTTAGTACCATCTGGAATAGTACAATAGCATGGTGGTAAAAAGTACATCTCACAGTGTTACCACGGTTATCACTTCAATATTTATTTATTTTATTATTTATTATTTTGTTTATTTATGTATACATATATATAAATACATATATATATATATATATATATATATATATATATATATATATATATATATATATATATATATATATATATATATATATAAATTAGAGTGGAATTTAAAAAACATAAGTATAATGGGGGAGCAGTACAACCTGGGTTGTACAGTAATAAGGTTGAACAAGAGGACAGAGCTTTCAGGATTATGTCCAGTTGGCAATTATGTTTATTGCAATGGTAATTACATATTTATTTACATGATAATTTCCGATAAAACGGTTTTGATGGTACAATAAAACAGGTACTGTAAATATAGTAAGTGTTACAAGAAATATTAATACTTCGACAATAGATATTTTTCTAGAGATGATTTAAAGGAAGGGAGCATAGTCTTTGCTGGGATGGCTGGGGGTAAGTTGTTCCACACCTTTACACCATGATATTTTATGGAGGTCTGGGACTGAGAGGAGCGCATGTGGGGTGGTCTTAGTAGCTCTGGGTGCCTTAAGTTGTATCTCTGATTATTCCGGAACTGGAAGTAATTATTGTCAAGCAGGTGATTGATAGATTTGTAAACAAAGAGGGCAAAGCAGTAGGTGTTAATATCCTCGAATTTAAAAAATTTCAATATAGCAAATTTTTTGTTTGTGTGATCTGTTTTTTTCAAGTAGGTCATTGTCCGTACAACTCTCTTTTGTGCAGTAACCAGAGATTGTGTTTTTGAAGAGCCAGAGGCCCCCCATAGTGTTTGACAGTGTATCAGGTGTTGGTAAACAAGAATCATGATAGATTTCTTTCATTGCTGAGAGTGAGTGACTGTCGAGTGTGATACATGATACCGCACTGTTTATTGATTTTACTGTGATAGTTAGTTTCTGAATGTCATAAAACTCGACCAAAACCTACAACATCTTTAAGGAAAATCATCTCCAAAATCTCACCCTCAGTTATCTATCAAAACCTCCAACCTCACAAAACCTCTCCCAACCCCTCCAAAACCCCTCCCATACCCTCCAACCTCACAATACTTCTTCCAGTTCCTCCAACCCCTTCCAAAATTTCCTCTAAACCCTCCAATCTCATTCAGAATATTATCTAACTCTCCACAACTCTTTCGGATCCCGTAACCCCACTCCTTCACCCCCCTTACTTTTACCCCGTCCTACAAAATCCCTCCAAAATCTTCTAATTCTTTCTCCTCCAACCCCTCCTAAACCCTAAATCCCCCCCCTTCTCCAAACCACCCCTCAAATCCCTATTTCCCTCTTCCTTCAACACTTCCTGGACTCCCAATTCCCACTCCTTCAAAATTCCTAATCCCTTCCTTCTCTAACCCTTTCAAAAGCCCCTAATCACCATTCCTCCAAAACCCCATAATCTCCTCCTCCATTCTTCCTCCCCCAATCTCACCCTCCTCCTCCTCCTCCTCCCCATTAAAAAAAAAAGACAACACTGGCAAGGGAAGATCGACTTAGTTCAGTTCTTGTTCGTGGAAGATGAACAAATCTATATCAATTTTCTAGCAGGATGATTAAGACCTGGTGCACCATTACGTCGTCCAGCAGGAATCACTAGACCTGAGCCCCTGACGACATATTTCCCTTAATGGTGTGTTATTAGTTATTAGGTGCAGAGAGAGAGAGAGAGAGAGAGAGAGAGAGAGAGAGAGAGAGAGAGAGAGAGAGAGAGAGAGAGAGAGAGAGAGAGAGAGAGAGAGAGAGAGAGAGACTGTACGTGTATGAAATGTATGTGATTTAGTAATAATAATAATAAAAGAAAAAGAAGAAGAAGAAGAAGAAGGAGAAGGAGAAGGAGAAGGAGAAGGAGAAGAAGAAGAAGAAGAAGAAGATGAAGAAGTGAAGAATGTTTATATTCTTATTATCTTTATTATCACCGTGTACTTACAGTATCTTGTCGCAATTTTCTCCCGGTTGGCTGTGACTCGTCAACATGTTGCTAACAACGCTGTCAACTTCTGCAGATTTGTTGGTGATATTGTCTGAAGGGCCGATGGACACCCACTTGATACGCTCTTGTATGGTAAGGTTTTGTTGATAAATTACGTTTTCTGAAGCTCTTAGGTGGGTATACGCTGAAACCTCCTTATAACAGACTTCGACTTACGGACTAACCTCTTACATATAGTCCGTTAGAAGGTTTCATGCATCCCCGAGACTCACCCCCGCCCACACCACCTACCCCTACACCACCACCCACACCCCACCTTACGACCCTCTCACTCCCCAATCATCATCACCCTCACCCAATTCCCACCCAAAACCCCGACCACCCACACCCCACTCACCTCCCGAAACAACTCTGCCTCGAGACTTTTGATGCCAACCTACCGCAGTTAGAGGCCAAAAGTTTTCAGAATTATATTAAGATAATTTAGAGCCGTGGCAGTAAGGAGCAGAAACTTCATCCCTTCACAGAGTCTGGTGAAGAGGAGAGGACGGGGGGGAGGGGGGGTGATGGTGTAGGCAGATGGAACAATTTTTATCAAGTATTTTGTATCATAATTCATTCCTGGTGTTACTTTTGCGTTAGATTATTTGAGAAAGTTGAATAATGAGGACACAGTGATTATTGTCCATACACTCTGGCTGGGTAGTTCCATTTATCAACAGACTCACCTAAGAACCACACGTTACAAAACTATAAAAGATAATTATGAAATTAACATTAACTCAAAACTATTATTATTTTCACTTGTCATTCAGGATTGGTTACATAATTTGAATATATTATGAATATGTTTTATGCACGTGCGGTATTAAAGGCTTTAGAATCTTTACCGTGATTCTACCCACTTCTCAGGGCGGGTGTATGGCAGGACGTAACATATGAAAGAGGACATCCACACAGCACTAGGAAGGATACTGCCTCACTGTACTTTGTCTTAACTTCTATTCATTGTTGCACTATATAAGAACACTATACCGAGACCGTTTGTCTAAGCCAAAAGGACAATTTTCATTGAGCACTGCTGCCTGGGACGACTGTAAGGTCACTTGAGTCATAAATACAGGTGATGTTATCTATGAATTACACACTAGTATCGTAAGGTATGCAGCTAACTGACTTACGACTCTACCTTTGAAAATCGACATGTTAACCCACTCGTGGCCTGGGCAGAGCACTACACGCACCTCACACCTCACTACACACAAACACGAGAGAAATATGTGGAGCGCGGACGTGGAGGGATGCCAGTTAGCTGGCTGGAGGTCTGGAGAGATGTTTATACAGAGGGTTTACTGTTCCTTCATGTACAGGGATGACAGATATTACCTCTGTGATGTAGGATGGAGCTCGTCTATTACTTCACCTGTTGGTATGCCAGTTTGTTTTCCGCTGAAACTGAAATGTGAATAAAAACTCATTTGTCTAGTCCTCAATACAAAGCAGATATCAGTCATCCCTGCTGATGGAAGCCAATTAGTTGCTTGAGGTGCGGAAAAGGAGTTTAAAAAAATGTATTCCCATTCCTCAACGTACAAGGGATACCAGTTACTTCAATTGGGATACGATCATACATACATACATGCATGCTAGTCCACTTCTTACGTAGATCTTATCAGCTTATCCGCTGCGAATCGGCCGGCAATCCTTTATTGATGAGGACTCCACTAACCAGCTTACAGATGCACAATACATATTCTTGCGCTTGGACCACAACATTACTACACACAGGATTGATCTAAACTCTCACTGAATCACTGAAGACGCTGATCCTTAGAAGCTGTGGCGTGAGCTTTACCACCAACACTTAGACTAAGTTGAATGTGATGATCTTAGTAAAGGTTCTCTCGTACCTTATGGATGCCTCCCTCCCTAGCCAACTGTTCTCAATTGATGAAGGTGTTACCGGTTCTTAGCTCTCTCTGTTTCATTCAGCACACACTCGAATTCTGGTAATGTAGATTGAGCCGATTTCACAACAACGAGTGTGTGTGTTTACTGGACCCTCACTCTCTTTCATCCCCTCTCCCTCTCTCATTCTCTTTCTCTCTCCCTCCTACTTTCCCCCAAATTCCTTCATCGTTTTCATCTTATCCCTCTTTCACCCCCTCTCAATCCCTCTTTCAATTTAACTTTCTCTGTCTTTCCCCTCTTCTTTCCTCTATTCTCTTAATCTCTCACTCATTTTAGCTCCCCCCACCCTCTTTCGTCCCCTTTCCAATCCTCTCCTTCCTCACCCCATCCACTTATCAATTGTCTCCTCCTTTCCACCCTATCCCTCGAACCCTATATATTTCCTTGTCTTTCTCCTTCATTCATTTCCTCAATCCCATCCTCGCCGTAGTTATCTCCCTCTTTCATCTTCTCTCCAACCTTTTCTCCCTTCCACTCTCTCCAATATTTTCTCCTTCCCACCCTCTCGATTTCTCTCTCTTCCATCCTATATGCATCTCTCTCTCTCTCTCTCTCTCTCTCTCTCTCTCTCTCTCTCTCCATTCCTCTATCTTCCTCCCTCTATCTCTACATTTCTCACCATCAATGTTCAACACCCGAGACTCAAAGAGGCACAAAGCCGCTACAGTTTACCCTGTGTGTGTGTGTGTGTGTGTGTGTGTGTGTGTGTGTGTGTGTGTGTGCAGTTTGAAAATTGTGGTGGTAGTGTGTTGTAAGGTACACATTAATTAATAATACAAATGCGCGTGCCTATCTATCTATCTCCCACCCTTCCCTCCCTGCACACATATTACAGCCCTCGGGGACTAAGTTGCTAGACATACACTCCTGTTGTTGTGTATAACCACCACCTGCAGCTCCTCCGTCAGGGGCTGCCACCACGCAGAAGAGGTGGATATCGCTGCTGGGTGAAAGACAATTACCCAACGATCGTGCGGGACTATGAGAGGTTTTGGAACTGTACACGGCGTCTATTGTACTGTAGTGTCTCCACCCTCCACAAGTCCTGGTGACAAGTGACGCCTTATCTGTTTACTCTATTATATAAAAAACAATTTGGAAAGTAACAGAAATAATAATTAGGAAAGGCATAAAATATTGTGGTTGGATGGCTCAAACTTCTACCACAAGCAGCAGCTAACACAGACCCTCGGACTCGTGGTACTTGGTGTCGAGACAGGAACCATCAAGATTTGAGGAATATTTCGTTGTACGCGGTGATGTCATCTTAAAAGTTGTTGTCAACATGAGTCACGTGTTACAGTCTCACGGGTGAAGTGTGACACTAGCGAGTCTTGCTGAAGTAGCTTGTCGCACCACTAACTAACTATGGTGTATAATCACTGCCTAATATTGATTCTTGTGTATATTAAAAACCTCTGGTTGTATTTGTGACACGAAAACTATTGTGTGACCGTTAAGATGTCAACTAACCTTTCACCCAGTGAGGGTTTTCATTGTGTGTGTTTGTCTGTCAGAAGTGGAACAGTTGATTAACCGGGTGATGGCCGTGAACAAATTGTCTTAATTTCTGGGGAAATTGGTCAGAGGTCCACCAAACTATTGTATTGCATCCAAATAACATGGGGAAAACGAAATGCACTTGTGTGTGTGTGTGTGTGTGTATGTGTGTGTGTGTGTGATTAAATCAAAGCTTCACAACATGTATGGTGTCAAGTCTCACCATGTCTGTATTAATAAGTCTATACTACGGAACTGATCAAAGGTTAGTTTGTCAAATATTTCTGTCCTAAAATTATTCTACGTGACCCACACCTGTGAATCCTCACCAGGAGGGAGGCTTCCAGTGTTTACGTCACAATTATTACTTTAGCTCTAAGGTAACTCAGTGTGAAAGGAATCCACGTGACTGTCCAGCCTCTCTCTATCTCTCTCTCCTTATAATTATCGTTTCTATCTCTCTCCTTATAATTATCGTTTCTATCTCTCCCTCTTTATAATTATCGTTTCTATCTCTCTCTCTCTCTCTTTATAATTATCGTTTCTATCTCTCTCCATATAATTATCGTTTCTATCTCTCTCTCCTTATAATTATCGTTTCTATCTCTCTCCTTGTAATTATCGTTTTTATCTCTCTCTCTCTATATATAATTATCGTTTCTATCTCTCTCTCTCTTTATAATTATCGTTTCTATCTCTCTCTCTCCTTATAATTATCGTTTCTATCTCTCTCTCCTTATAATCATCGTTTCTATCTCTCTCTCCATATAATTATCGTTTCTATCTCTCTCTCTTTATAATTATCGTTTCTATCTCTCTCTCTCTTTATAATTATCGTTTCTATCTCTCTCTCTCTATATAATTATCGTTTCTATCTCTCTCTCTCTTTATAATTATCGTTTCTATCTCTCTCTCTCCTTATAATTATCGTTTCTATCTCTCTCTCCTTATAATCATCGTTTCTATCTCTCTCTCCATATAATTATCGTTTCTATCTCTCTCTCTTTATAATGATCGTTTCTATCTCTCTCTCTCTTTATAATTATCGTTTCTATCTCTCTCACTCCTTATAATAATCGTTTCTATCTCTCTCCTTATAATTATCGTTTCTATCTCTCTCTCTCTTTATTATTACCGTTTCTATCTCTCTCTCCTTATAATTATCGTTTCTATCTCTCTCTCTCTCTCCTTATAATTATCGTTTCTATCTCTCTCTCTCTCCTTATAATTATCGTTTCTATCTCTCTCTCTCTCTCCTTATAATTATCGTTTCTATCTCTCTCTCCTTATAATTATCGTTTCTATCTCTCTCTCTCTTTATTATTACCGTTTCTATCTCTCTCTCCTTATAATTATCGTTTCTATCTCTCTCTCTCTCTCCTTATAATTATCGTTTCTATCTCTCTCTCCTTATAATTATCGTTTCTATCTCTCTCTCTCTCCTTATAATTATTGTTTCTATCTCTCTCTCACTCCTTATAATTATCGTTTCTATCTCTCTCTCCTTATAATCATCGTTTCTATCTCTCTCTCCTTATAATCATCGTTTCTATCTCTCTCTCCTTATAATTATCGTTTCTATCTCTCTCTCCTTATAATTATCGTTTCTCTCTCTCTCTCACCTTATAATTATCGTTTCTATCTCTCTCTCCTTATAATCATCGTTTCTATCTCTCTCTCCTTATAATCATCGTTTCTATCTCTCTCTCTCCCCTTATAATTATCGTTTCTCTCTCTCTCTCTCTCCTTATAATCATCGTTTCTATCTCTCTCTCCTTATAATTATCGTTTCTATCTCTCTCTCACCTTATAATTATCGTTTCTATCTCTCTCTCCTTATAATCATCGTTTCTATCTCTCTCTCCTTATAATTATCGTTTCTATCTCTCTCTCCTTATAATTATCGTTTCTATCTCTCTCTCCTTATAATTATCGTTTCTATCTCTCTCTCTCTCCTTATAATCATCGTTTCTATCTCTCTCTCCTTATAATTATCGTTTCTATCTCTCTCTCTCTCCTTATAATTATCGTTTCTATCTCTCTCTCTCCTTATAATTATCGTTTCTATCTCTCTCTCCTTATAATTATCGTTTCTATCTCTCTCTCTCCTTATAATTATCGTTTCTATCTCTCTCTCCTTATAATCATCGTTTCTATCTCTCTCTCCTTATAATTATCGTTTCTATCTCTCTCTCTCTCCTTATAATCATCGTTTCTATCTCTCTCTCTCCCCTTATAATTATCGTTTCTATCTCTCTCTCTCTCTCCTTATAATTATCGTTTCTATCTCTCTCTCTCCTTATAATTATCGTTTCTATCTCTCTCTCTCCTTATAATTATCGTTTCTATCTCTCTCTCCTTATAATTATCGTTTCTATCTCTCTCTCCTTATAATTATCGTTTCTATCTCTCTCTCTCCTTATAATCATCGTTTCTATCTCTCTCTCTCCTTATAATTATCGTTTCTATCTCTCTCTCTCCTTATAATTATCGTTTCTCTCTCTCTCTCTCCTTATAATTATCGTTTCTATCTCTCTCTCCTTATAATTATCGTTTCTATCTCTCTCTCCTTATAATCATCGTTTCTATCTCTCTCTCCTTAAATTTTCGTTTCTATCTCTCTCTCCTTATAATCATCGTTTCTATCTCTCTCTCTCCTTATAATTATCGTTTCTATCTCTCTCTCTCCTTATAATTATCGTTTCTATCTCTCTCTCTCTTTATAATCATCGTTTCTATCTCTCTCTCTCTTATAATCATCGTTTCTATCTCTCTCTCCTTATAATTATCGTTTCTATCTCTCTTCTTATAATTATCGTTTCTATCTCTCTCTCCTTATAATTATCGTTTCTATCTCTCTCTCCTTATAATCATCGTTTCTATCTCTCTCCTTATAATTATCGTTTCTATCTCTCTCTCTCCTTATAATTATCGTTTCTATCTCTCTCTCCTTATAATTATCGTTTCTATCTCTCTCTCCTTATAATTATCGTTTCTATCTCTCTCTCCTTATAATCATCGTTTCTATCTCTCTCCTTATAATTATCGTTTCTATCTCTCTCTCTCTCCTTATAATTATCGTTTCTATCTCTCTCTCCTTATAATTATCGTTTCTATCTCTCTCTCCTTATAATTATCGTTTCTATCTCTCTCTCCTTATAATTATCGTTTCTATCTCTCTCTCCTTATAATTATCGTTTCTATCTCTCTCTTCTTATAATTATCGTTTCTATCTCTCTCCCTATAATCATCGTTTCTCTCTCTCTCTCCTTATAATTATCGTTTCTATCTCTCTCTCCTTATAATTATCGTTTCTATCTCTCTCTCCTTATAATTATCGTTTCTATCTCTCTCTCCTTATAATTATCGTTTCTATCTCTCTCCTTATAATTATCGTTTCTATCTCTCTCTCTCCTTATAATCATCGTTTCTATCTCTCTCTCTCCCCTTATAATTATCGTTTCTCTCTCTCTCTCTCTCCTTATAATTATCGTTTCTATCTCTCTCTCCTTATAATTATCGTTTCTATCTCTCTCTCCTTATAATTATCGTTTCTATCTCTCTCTCCTTATAATCATCGTTTCTATCTCTCTCTCTCCTTATAATTATCGTTTCTATCTCTCTCTCTCCTTATAATTATCGTTTCTATCTCTCTCTCCTTATAATTATCGTTTCTATCTCTCTCTCCTTATAATTATCGTTTCTATCTCTCTCTCTCCTTATAATTATCGTTTCTATCTCTCTCTCTCTCTCCTTATAATCATCGTTTCTCTCTCTCTCTCTCTCTCCTTATAATCATCGTTTCTATCTCTCTCTCTCCTTATAATTATCGTTTCTATCTCTCTCTCCTTATAATTATCGTTTCTATCTCTCTCTCACCTTATAATTATCGTTTCTATCTCTCTCTCTCCTTATAATCATCGTTTCTATCTCTCTCTCTCCTTATAATTATCGTTTCTATCTCTCTCTCTCCTTATAATTATCGTTTCTCTCTCTCTCTCTCCTTATAATTATCGTTTCTATCTCTCTCTCCTTATAATTATCGTTTCTATCTCTCTCTCCTTATAATCATCGTTTCTATCTCTCTCTCTCACCTTATAATTATCGTTTCTATCTCTCTCTCCTTATAATTATCGTTTCTATCTCTCTCTCTCCTTATAATTATCGTTTCTATCTCTCTCTCCTTATAATTATCGTTTCTATCTCTCTCTCTCCTTATAATTATCGTTTCTATCTCTCTCTCTCCTTATAATCATCGTTTCTCTCTCTCTCTCACCTTATAATTATCGTTTCTATCTCTCTCTCTCCCCTTATAATTATCGTTTCTATCTCTCTCTCTCTTCTTATAATTATCGTTTCTATCTCTCTCTCTCCTTATAATTATCGTTTCTATCTCTCTCTCTCCTTATAATTATCGTTTCTATCTCTCTCTCCTTATAATCATCGTTTCTATCTCTCTCTCCTTATAATTATCGTTTCTATCTCTCTCTCCTTATAATTATCGTTTCTATCTCTCTCTCCTTATAATCATCGTTTCTATCTCTCTCTCTCCTTATAATTATCGTTTCTATCTCTCTCTCCTTATAATTATCGTTTCTATCTCTCTCTCCTTATAATTATCGTTTCTATCTCTCTCTCCTTATAATTATCGTTTCTATCTCTCTCTCTCTTATAATTATCGTTTCTATCTCTCTCTCCTTATAATTATCGTTTCTATCTCTCTCTCCTTATAATTATCGTTTCTATCTCTCTCTCCTTATAATTATCGTTTCTATCTCTCTCCTTATAATTATCGTTTCTATCTCTCTCTCTCATTATAATTATCGTTTCTATCTCTCTCTCCTTATAATTATCGTTTCTATCTCTCTCCTTATAATTATCGTTTCTATCTCTCTCTCTCCTTATAATTATCGTTTCTATCTCTCTCTCTCATTATAATTATCGTTTCTATCTCTCTCTCTCTCCTTATAATTATCGTTTCTACCTCTCTCTCTCCTTATAATTATCGTTTCTATCTCTCTCCTTATTATTATCGTTTCTATCTCTCTCTCTCTCTTATAATTATCGTTTCTATCTCTCTCTCTCTCCTTATAATTATCGTTTCTATCTCTCTCTCTCTCTCTTATAATTATCGTTTCTATCTCTCTCTCCTTATAATTATCGTTTCTATCTCTCTCTCCTTATAATTATCGTTTCTATCTCTCTCTCCTTATAATTATCGTTTCTATCTCTCTCCTTATAATTATCGTTTCTATCTCTCTCTCCTTATAATCATCGTTTCTATCTCTCTCTCCTTATAATTATCGTTTCTATCTCTCTCCTTATAATTATCGTTTCTATCTCTCTCTCCTTATAATTATCGTTTCTATCTCTCTCCTTATAATTATCGTTTCTATCTCTCTCACTCCTTATAATTATCGTTTCTATCTCGCTCTCCTTATAATTATCGTTTCTATCTCTCTCTCTCCTTATAATTATCGTTTCTATCTCTCTCTCTCCTTATAATCATTGTTTCTATCTCTCTCCTTGTATTTATCGTTTCTATCTCTCTCTCCTTATAATCATCGTTTCTATCTCTCTCTCTCTCTTATAATTATCGTTTCTATCTCACTCTCTCCTTATAATTATCGTTTCTATCTCTCTCTCTCTCCTTATAATTATCGTTTCTACCTCTCTCTCTCCTTATAATTATCGTTTCTATCTCTCTCCTTATTATTATCGTTTCTATCTCTCTCTCTCTCTTATAATTATCGTTTCTATCTCTCTCTCTCCTTATAATTATCGTTTCTATCTCTCTCTCTCTCTCTTATAATTATCGTTTCTATCTCTCTCTCCTTATAATCATCGTTTCTATCTCTCTCTCCTTATAATTATCGTTTCTATCTCTCTCCTTATAATTATCGTTTCTATCTCTCTCCTTGTATTTATCGTTTCTATCTCTCTCTCCTTATAATCATCGTTTCTATCTCTCTCTCCTTATAATTATCGTTTCTATCTCTCTCTCCTTATAATTATCGTTTCTATCTCTCTCTCCTTATAATTATCGTTTCTATCTCTCTCCTTATAATTATCGTTTCTATCTCTCTCACTCCTTATAATTATCGTTTCTATCTCTCTCTCCTTATAATTATCGTTTCTATCTCTCTCTCTCCTTATAATTATCGTTTCTATCTCTCTCTCTCCTTATAATCATTGTTTCTATCTCTCTCCTTGTATTTATCGTTTCTATCTCTCTCTCCTTATAATCATCGTTTCTATCTCTCTCTCTCTCATTATAATTATCGTTTCTATCTCACTCTCTCCTTATAATTATCGTTTCTATCTCTCTCTCTCTCTCTATAATTATCGTTTCTATCTCTCTCTCTCCTTATAATTATCGTTTCTATCTCTCTCTCTCTCTCAATATAATTATCGTTTCTATCTCTCTCTCTCTCCTTATAATTATCGTTTCTATCTCTCTCTCTCTTTATAAACATCGTTTCTATCTCTCTCTCCTTATAATCATCGTTTCTATCTCTCTCCTTATAATTATTGTTTCTATATCTCTCTCCCTATAATTATCGTTTCTATCTCTCTCTCCTTATAATTATCGTTTCTATCTCTCTCTCTCTTTATAATTATCGTTTCTATCTCTCTCTCCTTATAATTATCGTTTCTATCTCTCTTCTTATAATTATCGTTTCTCTCTCTCTCTCTCCTTATAATCATCGTTTCTATCTCTCTCCTTATAATTATCGTTTCTATCTCTCTCCTTATAATTATCGTTTCTATCTCTCTCTCTCATTATAATTATCGTTTCTATCTCTCTCCCCTTATAATTATCGTTTCTATCTCTCACCTTATAATTATCGTTTCTATCTCTCTCTCTCCTTACAATTATCGTTTCTATCTCTCTCTCTCTCTCATTATAATTATCGTTTCTATCTCTCTCTCTCTCCTTATAATTATCGTTTCTATCTCTCTCTCTCCTTATAATTATCGTTTCTATCTCTCTCCTTATTATTATCGTTTCTATCTCTCTCTCTCTCTCATTATAATTATCGTTTCTATCTCTCTCTCTCTCCTTATAATTATCGTTTCTATCTCTCTCTCTCTCTCTCATTATAATTATCGTTTCTATCTCTCTCTCCTTATAATCATCGTTTCTATCTCTCTCTCCTTATAATTATCGTTTCTATCTCTCTCCTTATAATTATCGTTTCTATCTCTCTCCTTGTATTTATCGTTTCTATCTCTCTCTCCTTATAATTATCGTTTCTATCTCTCTCCTTATAATTATCGTTTCTATCTCTCTCACTCCTTATAATTATCGTTTCTATCTCTCTCTCCTTATAATTATCGTTTCTATCTCTCTCTCTCTCCTTATAATTATCGTTTCTATCTCTCTCTCTCTCCTTATAATCATTGTTTCTATCTCTCTCCTTGTATTTATCGTTTCTATCTCTCTCTCCTTATAATTATCGTTTCTCTCTCTCTCTCTCTCTATTTCTCTCCTTATAATCATCGTTTCTATCTCTCTCACTCCTTATAATTATCGTTTCTATCTCGCTCTCCTTATAATTATCGTTTCTATCTCTCTCCTTATAATTATCGTTTCTATCTCTCTCTCCTTATAATTATCGTTTCTATCTCTCTCCTTATAATTATCGTTTCTATCTCTCTCTCCTTATAATTATCGTTTCTATCTCTCTCTCCTTATAATTATCGTTTCTATCTCTCTCTCTCTCCTTATAATTATCGTTTCTATCTCTCTCTCTCTCCTTATAATCATCGTTTCTATCTCTCTCCTTGTATTTATCGTTTCTATCTCTCTCTCCTTATAATCATCGTTTCTATCTCTCTCTCTCCTTATAATTATCGTTTCTATCTCTCTCTCTCTTATAATTATCGTTTCTATCTCTCTCTCTCCTTATAATTATAGTTTCTATCTCTCTCTCTCCTTATAATTATCGTTTCTATCTCTCTCCTTATTATTATCGTTTCTATCTCTCTCTCTCTCTATAATTATCGTTTCTATCTCTCTCTCTCTCCTTATAATTATCGTTTCTATCTCTCTCTCTCTCTCTTATAATTATCGTTTCTATCTCTCTCTCCTTATAATCATCGTTTCTATCTCTCTCTCCTTATAATTATCGTTTCTATCTCTCTCCTTATAATTATCGTTTCTATCTCTCTCCTTGTATTTATCGTTTCTATCTCTCTCTCCTTATAATCATCGTTTCTATCTCTCTCTCCTTATAATTATCGTTTCTATCTCTCTCCTTATAATTATCGTTTCTATCTCTCTCCTTATAATTATCGTTTCTATCTCTCTCCTTATAATTATCGTTTCTATCTCTCTCACTCCTTATAATTATCGTTTCTATCTCGCTCTCCTTATAATTATCGTTTCTATCTCTCTCTCTCTCCTTATAATTATCGTTTCTATCTCTCTCTCTCTCCTTATAATCATTGTTTCTATCTCTCTCCTTGTATTTATCGTTTCTATCTCTCTCTCCTTATAATCATCGTTTCTATCTCTCTCTCTCTCATTATAATTATCGTTTCTATCTCTCTCTCCTTATAATTATCGTTTCTATCTCTCTCTCTCTCTCTATAATTATCGTTTCTATCTCTCTCTCTCCTTATAATTATCGTTTCTATCTCTCTCTCTCTCTCAATATAATTATCGTTTCTATCTCTCTCTCTCCTTATAATTATCGTTTCTATCTCTCTCTCTCTTTATAAACATCGTTTCTATCTCTCTCTCCTTATAATCATCGTTTCTATCTCTCTCCTTATAATTATTGTTTCTATATCTCTCTCCCTATAATTATCGTTTCTATCTCTCTCTCCTTATAATTATCGTTTCTATCTCTCTCTCTCTTTATAATTATCGTTTCTATCTCTCTCTCCTTATAATTATCGTTTCTATCTCTCTTCTTATAATTATCGTTTCTCTCTCTCTCTCTCCTTATAATCATCGTTTCTATCTCTCTCCTTATAATTATCGTTTCTATCTCTCTCCTTATAATTATCGTTTCTATCTCTCTCTCTCATTATAATTATCGTTTCTATCTCTCTCCCCTTATAATTATCGTTTCTATCTCTCACCTTATAATTATCGTTTCTATCTCTCTCTCTCCTTACAATTATCGTTTCTATCTCTCTCTCTCTCATTATAATTATCGTTTCTATCTCTCTCTCTCTCCTTATAATTATCGTTTCTATCTCTCTCTCTCCTTATAATTATCGTTTCTATCTCTCTCCTTATTATTATCGTTTCTATCTCTCTCTCTCTCATTATAATTATCGTTTCTATCTCTCTCTCTCTCCTTATAATTATCGTTTCTATCTCTCTCTCTCTCTCTCATTATAATTATCGTTTCTATCTCTCTCTCCTTATAATCATCGTTTCTATCTCTCTCTCCTTATAATTATCGTTTCTATCTCTCTCCTTATAATTATCGTTTCTATCTCTCTCCTTGTATTTATCGTTTCTATCTCTCTCTCCTTATAATTATCGTTTCTATCTCTCTCCTTATAATTATCGTTTCTATCTCTCTCACTCCTTATAATTATCGTTTCTATCTCGCTCTCCTTATAATTATCGTTTCTATCTCTCTCTCTCTCCTTATAATTATCGTTTCTATCTCTCTCTCTCTCCTTATAATCATTGTTTCTATCTCTCTCCTTGTATTTATCGTTTCTATCTCTCTCTCCTTATAATTATCGTTTCTCTCTCTCTCTCTCTCCTTATAATCATCGTTTCTATCTCTCTCTCCTTATAATTATCGTTTCTATCTCTCTCTCCTTATAATTATCGTTTCTATCTCTCTCCTTATAATTATCGTTTCTATCTCTCTCCTTATAATTATCGTTTCGATCTCTCTCACCTTATAATTATCGTTTCTATCTCTCTCTCCTTATAATTATCGTTTCTATCTCTCTCCTTATAATTATCGTTTCTCTCTCTCTCTCTCTTATAATTATCGTTTCTATCTCTCTCTCTCCTTATAATCATCGTTTCTATCTCTCTCTCTCCTTATAATCATCGTTTCTATCTCTCTCTCCTTATAATTATCGTTTCTCTCTCTCTCTCCTTATAATTATCGTTTCTATCTCTCTCTCTCCTTATAATTATCGTTTCTATCTCTCTCTCTCTCTCCATATAATTATCGTTTCTATCTATCTCCTTATAATTATCGTTTCTATCTCTCTCCTTATAATTATCGTTTCTATCTCTCTCTCTCTCTCCTTATAATTATCGTTTCTATCTCTCTCCTTATAATTATCGTTTCTATCTCTCTCTCTCATTATAATTATCGTTTCTATCTCTCTCTCCTTATATTTATCGTTTCTATCTCTCACCTTATAATTATCGTTTCTATCTCTCTCTCTCCTTACAATTATCGTTTCTATCTCTCTCTCTCTTATAATTATCGTTTCTATCTCTCTCTCTCTCCTTATAATTATCGTTTCTATCTCTCTCTCTCCTTATAATTATCGTTTCTATCTCTCTCCTTATTATTATCGTTTCTATCTCTCTCTCTCATTATAATTATCGTTTCTATCTCTCTCTCTCTCCTTATAATTATCGTTTCTATCTCTCTCTCTCTCTCTCATTATAATTATCGTTTCTATCTCTCTCTCCTTATAATCATCGTTTCTATCTCTCTCCTTGTATTTATCGTTTCTATCTCTCTCTCCTTATAATCATCGTTTCTATCTCTCTCTCCTTATAATTATCGTTTCTATCTCTCTCCTTATAATTATCGTTTCTATCTCTCTCTCCTTATAATTATCGTTTCTATCTCTCTCCTTATAATTATCGTTTCTATCTCTCTCTCTCATTATAATTATCGTTTCTATCTCTCTCCTTATAATTATCGTTTCTATCTCTCTCCTTGTATTTATCGTTTCTATCTCTCTCTCCTTATAATCATCGTTTCTATCTCTCTCTCCTTATAATTATCGTTTCTATCTCTCTCCTTATAATTATCGTTTCTATCTCTCTCTCCTTATAATTATCGTTTCTATCTCTCTCCTTATAATTATCGTTTCTATCTCTCTCTCTCCTTATAATTATCGTTTCTATCTCTCTCTCCTTATAATTATCGTTTCTATCTCTCTCCTTATAATTATCGTTTCTATCTCTCTCTCTCTCCTTATAATTATCGTTTCTATCTCTCTCTCTCTCCTTATAATCATTGTTTCTATCTCTCTCCTTGTATTTATCGTTTCTATCTCTCTCTCCTTATAATCATCGTTTCTATCTCTCTCTCTCTTTATTATTACCGTTTCTATCTCTTTCTCCTTATAATTATCGTTTCTATCTCTCTCTCCTTATAATTATCGTTTCTATCTCTCTCCTTATAATTATCGTTTCTATCTCTCTCTCTCTCTCTCTCTCTCTCTCTCTCTCTCCTTATAATCATCGTTTCTATCTCTCTCACTCCTTATAATTATCGTTTCTATCTCTCTCTCCTTATAATTATCGTTTCTCTCTCTCTCTCCTTATAATTATCGTTTCTATCTCTCTCTCTTTATTATTATCGTTTCTATCTCTCTCTCCTTATAATTATCGTTTCTATCTCTCTCTCTCTCCTTATAATCATCGTTTCTATCTCTCTCTCTCTCTTATAATCATCGTTTCTCTCTCTCTCTCCTTATAATTATCGTTTCTATCTCTCTCTCTCTCTCCTTATAATTATCGTTTCTATCTCTCTCTCCTTATAATCATCGTTTCTCTCTCTCTCTCTCCTTATAATTATCGTTTCTATCTCTCTCTCCTTATAATTATCGTTTCTATCTCTCTCTCCTTATAATTATCGTTTCTATCTCTCTCTCCTTATAATCATCGTTTCTCTCCCTCTCTCTCCTTATAATTATCGTTTCTATCTCTCTCTCCTTATAATTATCGTTTCTATCTCTCTCTCCTTATAATTATCGTTTCTATCTCTCTCCTTATAATCATCGTTTCTCTCTCTCTCTCTTCTTATAATTATCGTTACTATCTCTCTCTCCTTATAATTATCGTTTCTATCTCTCTCTCTCCTTATAATCATCGTTTCTATCTCTCTCTCCTTATAATCATCGTTTCTCTCCCTCTCTCTCCTTATAATTATCGTTTCTATCTCTCTCTCCTTATAATCATCGTTTCTCTCTCTCTCTCTCCTTATAATCATCGTTTCTCTCTCTCTCTCTCCTTATAATTATCGTTTCTATCTCTCTCTCCTTATAATTATCGTTTCTATCTCTCTCTCCTTATAATCAAGGTTTCTATCTCTCTCTCCTTATAATCATCGTTTCTATCTCTCTCTCCTTATAATTATCGTTTCTATCTCTCTCTCTCCTTATAATCATCGTTTCTATCTCTCTCTCCTTATAATTATCGTTTCTCTCTCTCTCTCTCTTTATTATTACCGTTTCCATCTCTCTCTCTCTCTCTTTATTATTATCGTTTCTATCTCTCTCTCTCTCTCTTTATTATTATCGTTTCTATCTCTCTCACCTTATAATTATCGTTTCTATCTCTCTCTCTCCTTATAATTATCGTTTCTATCTCTCTCTCTCTTTATTATTACCGTTTCTATCTCTCTCCTTATAATTATCGTTTCTATCTCTCGCTCCTTATAATTATCGTTTCTATCTCTCTCTCCTTATAATCATCGTTTCTATCTCTCTCTCCTTATAATTATCGTTTCTATCTCTCTCTCTCTCCTTATAATTATCGTTTCTATCTCTCTCTCCTTATAATTATCGTTTCTATCTCTCTCTCTCTCTTATAATTATCGTTTCTATCTCTCTCTCCTTATAATCATCGTTTCTATCTCTCTCTCCTTATAATTATCGTTTCTATCTCTCTCTCTCTCTTATAATTACCGTTTCTATCTCTCTCTCCTTATAATCATCGTTTCTCTCTCTCTCTCCTTATAATTATCGTTTCTATCTCTCTCTCTCTCTTATAATCATCGTTTCTCTCTCTCTCTCTCCTTATAATTATCGTTTCTATCTCTCTCTCTCTCTCTTATAATTATCGTTTCTATCTCTCTCTCTCCTTATAATTATCGTTTCTATCTCTCTCCTTATAATTATCGTTTCTCTCTCTCTCTCTCTCTCTTTATTATTATCGTTTCTATCTCTCTCTCCTTATAATTATCGTTTCTCTCTCTCTCTCTCTCTCTTTATTATTATCGTTTCTATCTCTCTCTCCTTATAATTATCGTTTCTCTCTCTCTCTCTCTCTTATTATTATCGTTTCTATCTCTCTCTCCTTATAATTATCGTTTCTCTCTCT
>CAUDMG010002508.1:805000-810000 GCA_958450375.1 Homarus gammarus
TATCTCTCTCTCCTTATAATCATCGTTTCTATCTCTCTCTCTCTCATTATAATTATCGTTTCTATCTCTCTCTCTCTCCTTATAATTATCGTTTCTATCTCTCTCTCTCTCTCAATATAATTATCGTTTCTATCTCTCTCTCTCCTTATAATCATCGTTTCTATCTCTCTCTCTCCTTATAATTATCGTTTCTATCTCTCTCTCTCCTTATAATCATCGTTTCTATCTCTCTCTCTCTTATAATCATCGTTTCTATCTCTCTCTCCTTATAATCATCGTTTCTATCTCTCTCCTTATAATTATCGTTTCTATCTCTCTCTCCTTATAATCATCGTTTCTATCTCTCTCTCTCTTATAATTATCGTTTCTATCTCTCTCTCTCTCCTTATAATCATCGTTTCTATCTCTCTCTCTCTCTCAATATAATTATCGTTTCTATCTCTCTCTCTCTCCTTATAATTATCGTTTCTATCTCTCTCTCCTTATAATTATCGTTTCTATCTCTCTCTCCTTATAATTATCGTTTCTATCTCTCTCTCCTTATAATTATCGTTTCTATCTCTCTCTCTCTTTATAATTATCGTTTCTATCTCTCTCTCCTTATAATTATCGTTTCTATCTCTCTTCTTATAATTATCGTTTCTATCTCTCTCTCCTTATAATCATCGTTTCTATCTCTCTCCTTATAATTATCGTTTCTATCTCTCTCCTTATAATTATCGTTTCTATCTCTCTCTCTCATTATAATTATCGTTTCTATCTCTCTCCTTATAATTATCGTTTCTATCTCTCACCTTATAATTATCGTTTCTATCTCTCTCTCTCCTTACAATTATCGTTTCTATCTCTCTCTCTCTCATTATAATTATCGTTTCTATCTCTCTCTCTCTCCTTATAATTATCGTTTCTACCTCTCTCTCTCCTTATAATTATCGTTTCTATCTCTCTCCTTATTATTATCGTTTCTATCTCTCTCTCTCTCTCATTATAATTATCGTTTCTATCTCTCTCTCTCCTTATAATTATCGTTTCTATCTCTCTCTCTCTCTCTCATTATAATTATCGTTTCTATCTCTCTCTCCTTATAATCATCGTTTCTATCTCTCTCTCCTTATAATTATCGTTTCTATCTCTCTCCTTATAATTATCGTTTCTATCTCTCTCCTTGTATTTATCGTTTCTATCTCTCTCTCCTTATAATTATCGTTTCTATCTCTCTCCTTATAATTATCGTTTCTATCTCTCTCACTCCTTATAATTATCGTTTCTATCTCGCTCTCCTTATAATTATCGTTTCTATCTCTCTCTCTCTCCTTATAATTATCGTTTCTATCTCTCTCTCTCTCCTTATAATCATTGTTTCTATCTCTCTCCTTGTATTTATCGTTTCTATCTCTCTCTCCTTATAATCATCGTTTCTATCTCTCTCTCTCCTTATAATTATCGTTTCTATCTCTCTCTCTCTCTCTCCTTATAATTATCGTTTCTATCTCTCTCTCTCTCTTATAATTATCGTTTCTATCTCTCTCTCTCCTTATAATTATCGTTTCTATCTCTCTCTCCTTATAATTATCGTTTCTATCTCTCTCTCCTTATAATTATCGTTTCTATCTCTCTCTCTCCTTATAATTATCGTTTCTATCTCTCTCTCTCCTTATAATTATCGTTTCTATCTCTCTCTCCTTATAATTATCGTTTCTATCTCTCTCTCTCCTTATAATTATCGTTTCTATCTCTCTCTCTCCTTATAATTATCGTTTCTATCTCTCTCTCTCTCATATAATTATCGTTTCTATCTATCTCCTTATAATTATCGTTTCTATCTCTCTCCTTATAATTATCGTTTCTATCTCTCTCTCTCTCCTTATAATTATCGTTTCTATCTCTCTCCTTATAATCATCGTTTCTAACCCTCTCTCTCATTATAATTATCGTTTCTATCTCTCTCTCCTTATAATTATCGTTTCTATCTCTCTCTCTCATTATAATTATCGTTTCTATCTCTCTCTCTCCTTATAATTATCGTTTCTATCTCTCTCTCCTTATAATTATCGTTTCTATCTCTCTCCTTATATTATCGTTTCTATCTCTCTCTCTCTCTTATAATTATCGTTTCTATCTCTCTCTCTCTCCTTATAATTATCGTTTCTATCTCTCTCTCTCTCCTTATAATTATCGTTTCTATCTCTCTCTCCTTATAATCATCGTTTCTATCTCTCTCTCCTTATAATTATCGTTTCTATCTCTCTCCTTATAATTATCGTTTCTATCTCTCTCCTTGTATTTATCGTTTCTATCTCTCTCTCCTTATAATCATCGTTTCTATCTCTCTCTCCTTATAATTATCGTTTCTATCTCTCTCTCCTTATAATTATCGTTTCTATCTCTCTCTCCTTATAATTATCGTTTCTATCTCTCTCTCTCCTTATAATTATCGTTTCTATCTCTCTCTCCTTATAATTATCGTTTCTATCTCTCTCTCCTTATAATTATCGTTTCTATCTCTCTCCTTATAATTATCGTTTCTATCTCTCTCTCCTTATAATTATCGTTTCTATCTCTCTCTCTCCTTATAATTATCGTTTCTATCTCTCTCCTTATAATTATCGTTTCTATCTCTCTCTCCTTATAATTATCGTTTCTATCTCTCTCCTTATAATTATCGTTTCTATCTCTCTCTCCTTATAATTATCGTTTCTATCTCTCTCCTTATAATTATCGTTTCTATCTCTCTCTCTCCTTATAATTATCGTTTCTATCTCTCTCTCTCTCCTTATAATCATTGTTTCTATCTCTCTCCTTGTATTTATCGTTTCTATCTCTCTCTCCTTATAATCATCGTTTCTATCTCTCTCTCTCTTTATTATTACCGTTTCTATCTCTCTCCTTATAATTATCGTTTCTATCTCTCTCTCTCTCTCTCTCTCCTTATAATCATCGTTTCTATCTCTCTCTCCTTATAATTATCGTTTCTATCTCTCTCTCTTTATAATCATCGTTTCTATCTCTCTCTCCTTATAATTATCGTTTCTATCTTTCTCTCCTTATAATTATCGTTTCTCTCTCTCTCTCCTTATAATTATCGTTTCTATCTCTCTCTCTTTATTATTATCGTTTCTATCTCTCTCTCCTTATAATTATCGTTTCTATCTCTCTCTCTCTCCTTATAATCATCGTTTCTATCTCTCTCTCTCTCTTATAATCATCGTTTCTCTCTCTCTCTCCTTATAATTATCGTTTCTATCTCTCTCTCTCTCCTTATAATTATCGTTTCTATCTCTCTCTCCTTATAATTATCGTTTCTATCTCTCTCTCTCCTTATAATTATCGTTTCTATCTCTCTCTCCTTATAATTATCGTTTCTATCTCTCTCTCCTTATAATTATCGTTTCTATCTCTCTCTCCTTATAATCATCGTTTCTCTCTCTCTCTCTCCTTATAATTATCGTTTCTATCTCTCTCTCCTTATAATTATCGTTTCTATCTCTCTCTCCTTATAATTATCGTTTCTATCTCTCTCCTTATAATTATCGTTTCTCTCTCTCTCTCTTCTTATAATTATCGTTTCTATCTCTCTCTCCTTATAATTATCGTTTCTATCTCTCTCTCTCTCCTTATAATCATCGTTTCTATCTCTCTCTCCTTATAATCATCGTTTCTCTCCCTCTCTCTCCTTATAATTATCGTTTCTATCTCTCTCTCCTTATAATCATCGTTTCTCTCTCTCTCTCTCCTTATAATCATCGTTTCTATCTCTCTCTCCTTATAATCATCGTTTCTATCTCTCTCTCCTTATAATTATCGTTTCTATCTCTCTCTCTCCTTATAATCATCGTTTCTCTCCCTCTCTCTCCTTATAATTATCGTTTCTATCTCTCTCTCCTTATAATCATCGTTTCTCTCTCTCTCTCTCCTTATAATTATCGTTTCTCTCTCTCTCTCTCCTTATAATTATCGTTTCTATCTCTCTCTCCTTATAATTATCGTTTCTATCTCTCTCCTTATAATCATCGTTTCTATCTCTCTCTCCTTATAATTATCGTTTCTATCTCTCTCTCCTTATAATTATCGTTTCTATCTCTCTCTCTCCTTATAATCATCGTTTCTATCTCTCTCTCCTTATAATTATCGTTTCTCACTCTCTCTCTCTTTATTATTACCGTTTCTCTCTCTCTCTCTCTCTTTATTATTATCGTTTCTATCTCTCTCTCTCTCTCTTTATTATTATCGTTTCTATCTCTCTCACCTTATAATTATCGTTTCTATCTCTCTCTCTCCTTATAATTATCGTTTCTATCTCTCTCTCTCTCTTTATTATTACCGTTTCTATCTCTCTCCTTATAATTATCGTTTCTATCTCTCTCTCCTTATAATTATCGTTTCTATCTCTCTCTCCTTATAATCATCGTTTCTATCTCTCTCTCCTTATAATTATCGTTTCTATCTCTCTCTCTCCTTATAATTATCGTTTCTATCTCTCTCTCCTTATAATTATCGTTTCTATCTCTCTCCTTATAATCATCGTTTCTATCTCTCTCTCTCTTTATAATCATCGTTTCTATCTCTCTCTCCTTATAATCATCGTTTCTATCTCTCTCCTTATAATTATTGTTTCTATATCTCTCTCCCTATAATTATCGTTTCTATCTCTCTCTCCTTATAATTATCGTTTCTATCTCTCTTCTTATAATTATCGTTTCTATCTCTCTCTCCTTATAATTATCGTTTCTATCTCTCTCTCCTTATAATTATCGTTTCTATCTCTCTCTCCTTATAATTATCGTTTCTATCTCTCTCTCCTTATAATTATCGTTTCTATCTCTCTCTCCTTATAATTATCGTTTCTATCTCTCTCTCTCTTATAATTATCGTTTCTATCTCTCTCTCCTTATAATTATCGTTTCTATCTCTCTCTCCTTATAATTATCGTTTCTATCTCTCTCTCTCCTTATAATTATCGTTTCTATCTCTCTCTCTCTCTTATATTACGTGTCTCTCTC